>JAODAL010006449.1:0-133480 GCA_025379985.1 Phyllomedusa bahiana | reverse complement strand
TAATTTTTATGCGCTGCAGTGGACGCACCGGTTTTTCGATCCTTTTTACCCAAACATTAAAAGAACAGTCTCTGAGAAACTGGGGAAACCCCCACGAAATCCTGTATAAAAAATTAATTTTCAGTAACATCGCCGCGGCAGACTTCCTGATGAGACAGTGTGAGGGGTTTTATGAGTGCCAGCGTCGCCGCCGGATTAAATTTAGTGGGGTGCGCACAGAATCCCCCGGTTTATTGGCTTCACCTCTGCACATTTCATGCAGGCTATGCCTTTTCCCCCAGAGTGCTTTGCCCATGTGGCCATTTGTCGCACCCTTTTTATCAAATAAAAAACACACTTGTTCCCCCGAAGTATCCAAACTTCGATTCGTTCGACGAATTTTTCCCTGTATTTAACGAATTCATTCTTTTGAATCAATTCCCCCCATCTCAAACTGACAGTAAGGGCTTCAGTAAATAGGTTGACTAAATCCGCTCAATAAAAATAACTCACCACTCCAATGGAAAAGTAATTATTTACGATGGAGTAAGGCACTGGGTCTCCCTTTTCATCTTTGTCATTAGGGATAACTTCAATTTTCCATCGATCTAGCAGAACTACTGTGCCGTTCTCAATGTCTTTAAGAAACTTCATTAAGTTTTCCCCTTCATAGCCTATGGATAAAAACAGAAGATACAGTAATTATTTCATGAGTTGTGAATCGGACTTTTCATCTAAAAATATAAATTTTTAGGGTTGGCAACTGGAACCTTCACCAATCTGAAGAGCAGCAAAGACCCTAGCTCCATTTAGTGATCTGGCACAGACCTTCTTAGTATAAACCAAACGATGAATTTGGGAAAAACCAAATTTTAAAACTGGGAAACAAGACGCTTTTTCTTATTGAAATTTGGTGGGTGCAAGGGCCCACAACCCCGATGTATCTCATCCCCTTTCTGGGGCTCAGTGCCCCATTGCTTACACTGCTTATTGGAAAACAGATGTCAAAAAACATGTTATTTTAAAGGGGGATAAGAGCTGTAAAAAAACCTCAGGTCCTTTTTTGCCCATCTTGATTTTGATTCAAAGATGTTTGTGTGAGTTGTTGTTTTTAGTATTTTTTCTTTTGCAATCCCCGTATTTATGCGGCTTTTTTTGCTTTCTGTGTTAAAAAGGTATAATTTATGGCAGTTAATTGTTCCCCTGTGTGGGGGTGTGAATATTCTCGCAAACACTGCACCGTTTATCTTTCCCCGTAGATAGGGGCCAGTGTTGGCCCCTTTACTGGGTTCGTTTCAGTCCGCCTTTTAGCTGTGGTTTGGCCCCGTTTCTGTGTTTTTTGGTACTAAAAGCCCCCATTTTTTCTGTGTTACGTCTTGGAGAAAGGAGGTCAAATAAACATTGACATATTTTTTCACAAATAGTGAGTAGGTCAGCATGGTTTTAGCTAAAGGTACGTCAAAGGTAACAGTGAAGCCCAGGCTTCGGTGGCTCAAGGAGCCTACAGGCCCATCTTCCACAACAAGACAATATGTGAAGTATTATAAATGGCTCATAGTAGCTCGAGGGTTCTATTACAGATTCCACATCAGGGTGCAAGTACTTCAAGATACAACTCTGTGGGCTAGGTTTAATGGGTTAGGGTTAGGTCAATAACTCATGCATATCACATGCAACATTTGTAGACATCACAACAATGAACAGAAAGCAAACATACTAGTAATATGATTATATTAATAGCATAAAAACCTAATAATCAAAATACTAATAATATTTTTTACATAATTTTCTCATTAGATGGACAATCCCTCTAAGGCCAATAAAGAAGACCTGTAAAACCTGTCAAAGAATTTTACAATTCAGGTAAATGTAGAAACAAAACGAGACATTACGAACAAACCAGTCAACAATTCAAACGAAGGGAGCATATTTGCCAACCATTTATATCCCGATTCAGGCAGATTTTAGCCCCATCCTGAGACCACCCCTGATCTGCCAGGTAAGCACCCTCCATTCTGCCCAGGAACTCCCATTTTGAGGGTGGTGTTTTCATAAATCCTGCCAATTTTGTGTCCCAATTTATGGGAATCTTCTGGAAAAGAATAGGATGTCTGGCAAGTATGAATGGGAGTGAGGGCCCGGCTGACAAGATACTGCGTGAGTGCATGGAGTATTAGGGATACTGCTTAATAAAGGGATCAGATTGTAAGGAATAACAAAGAGAGGGATGAGGAAAACGTCAAAGAGTTAAGATAAAGCCTGAGAAAGGCCTTCTCAAAAAGATGTGTTTTAAGGCCCTTCTAAAACTGTAGATGTTGGAACCTAGTTGTTCCTGGGGATCACATATCAGAGAACTGGTGCAGCATGAACAATGTTTTGAAGTGGGAGATCTGGAGGAGCAAGGGTGCTTGACCCGAGTTTGAGCTCTCCACCAAGTGCATAAAAAAGAGTCACACGGAAAGTTTGCAAGGTTGCGGTCTATCACAAGCCTTCTCTTAAAAAACCAATCTCCTCCACCAAGGATACTTAAATACCTGTAGAGGTCATGTATCCTATAGTCCCCATCTTTACCAAAGCTAAAGCAAGACCCAATCTTGCTTCTGGTATCCACTCGGGCGACAACTCCAAATGTCATCCAAGGAGTAGGAGGCCAGTGGCCTTCCCGAAACCTCGGTTCTGAATGGAGAGGTGGTTGGGATTCTCCCATAGACCTGAATGGGAGTTCCAAGTGTAGCCGAGCGACAATAATGTCTGTATTGAGACAACCCCTTTAGTCAAGGTGTACCATGTGACTGTGTAAGCCTATGCTGGAGTGAGAAAGGTCTGCTGGGAGCATGGTAGGAGTAAATTATCAATATAAGCTTACCCTAGTTGAGTGGAAGAGTTAGTTCAGTTGATAGTTTAGTGAGCTCAATTCAGCATGTGTTGTTTCTAGGATTAGTTCACCTGTGGCCAAGAGACAGGCTTCCCCATATCGATGGGCTACACTAGAAGGGTTCATAAGATACAGAGACTCAGGAAGTAATACCTTGGCCTCCAATGACAAGTGAACAACTCTGAACAGTCAGTCAGTCATCGACTGCAGCAATGAAAGAATGAAAACAGAAGGCAAGGGAGATGCGACCAGGACCTGGAGGAAGGGGCCCCAAGAGCTGTTGCTTTAATTTTCTCATTAGATGGAGAATCCCTCGAAGGCCAATAGAGAAGAGCTTACTGGGTAGGAGATCTAAAATCCTAATGGATATTCTTTGTTTTCACACAGTATCAGTCTTAAGTGCCCAGTGTAAAAATAAGTCAAGTATATGAGATGTTTAAGTTCTGTTCATATAACTAATGGGATAGGAATGTGGAATCAGAACTTGACCTTTGGATAAATGAATCCCAGGGGAAAAGTATGTCTTAATGATGTCACGAAAGAAAAACAACAGAACACCTAAGATTAAGTTCAAATCAGGGGGTATTAAGCCGTAGAGATGAAGGGAACGATACAGTCCTGGACACTGATCCTGTGGAGTTACTAGTAACAAAGCAGTCAATAGTGGATGATGTATGACAGAGATATGGCATACGTTATCTATGTAGTATTGGGCAGTCTTCTTCTGGCTTATGGGAAGAGAGCTGAACTCTCCAGCACCATCCATCGGATGTAGCAATCCTCAAGTAACATGTGACTCACTGAGCCTTACAGTCTGACAAGGATTCAAGCCATGCCAGTTTAGTTCATCTGCAGACAACTATTTCAGGGTGTTGCCCCTCATCATTTCACCCTAAATATGCAAATACCCAGTGAGGTGTAAAATGCATTATATCCTCACACACAGACATGATGCTTCTTCCCAATGAGATACATTACCCCTCCTGAGTCCCACTGGATGCCTCTCACCTAGCCAGCCAGGAAGTTCTACTCTGCACTGATGAGGGGCAATACCCTATAACAACTATCTGCAGATGAACTACACTAGCAAGGCTTAACTCTTTTTCAGTGAGTCACATTGGGAATGTTACATGTACAATGCTGGATGCAATCCTTATGAACACGCATAAGAACTTTACTTGCTGGGGTATTCAGATCTGTCATTTTCCTTTTCATTTCCAAAATAAAAAAGTGTCCTGGGACTTTTGACTCACCCTGTAGATGAAATGTCCTCTAGGCCTAGGTAACATGTAAGTAAAGTTATTCCTTCCCCTTATAATATATTGTGCTTTTGATGTGCACCATACACTGTCTGAGCACTGAGTAACTGTGATAGTGGACCATGGTATCCTGTTGCATTGCAATATGGGTTGGGCAGCTGGAAGAAGGTTGCATCAGAATTAGCATAGGCCAAGCAAGAGCCTGACACTATGTATTGTGTCCCCACCCAGTCAAGCCAGTATCGCTCTGCTCTACACTGATGAGGGGCAAAACCCCTGAAACGGTCATATGTAGATGAGCGATAATGGCTTGACTAATATTACTTTTTGCTTCTCAAAGATTCAGTGAATCAGTAGTTAATTGAGGATTTGTTTCAAACAACAGAGGGCGCAGTGAGCTTCCCAGCTCCTTTCCCATAATGCCTTGTACTATGTATTGTGAGCATTGTGGGGCTGAAATGCTGTATAACATGTGTCTCATCACTGGCAGGAGGTTGCCTCAGGTGGCTTTCTTAATGCATTGTTTTGGGACCAGAAAGGAAAAAAGTGATGTTATACTACATAGGGTGCCTAAAGAACCTTTCACTTTTAACCCTTAGGCCTTGGTTTGTCCATCAAGAAAGTATTGGTCAGCTGGAGCTCATCCATCATGAGATCATTGGTGTGGTACATGCCACATTAGCTTGCCCATTGTCAGATAGTCGGTCAATTGGAGTAGTGTTGTACAACAAGGACTGAATAAAGTCACCAGAAAGGCACTTAAAGAGATAGTTTAGGGGCCTATACTTCTGTGCTTTGGGAAGACCTTGGCACTACTGGAGACTATCTCAGGCACAGACTATAAGGATTGAGTAAATCCTGGAAAAGCCACAAAGGTATTTCCCATTTTCAGAAGGGGATGTGTGTGATTTGTTTGAACTACATATCATGTGACCCAGCAGGCTTGACATCGCCATGCCTTTCCCCACAGTCAAACAAAGGGCTGTTTATGTAAAGTCAAGTAACCTAAAATACAAGATCTATAACTCGTAAAATTGCCAATAGACAGACCACAAAAATCTAGCAGCATGATAACTTCAGGGATGCAGATTGGATAGGTGACTACAGCTTAGAAAAATGAGTCCAACTGAAGGAAAGTGTTCAGCCTTGTAACACTATTTGTTGAGGAAGATTATATCACTGCCTAACAAAACATTCACAGTGCAGCAGTCATGGGATTATTTGCAGTATCTGACTTATTACAGAGCACAGGAGTAGAATGATAGCACCTGAGGTTGAACACTCGCTCAGCAGTGAGTGTGTGTGATTACTAAGGAGTACAGAGGACAGGAGTAGAATGACAGCCCTGGGGTTGAACACTCATCAGCAGTTGGGGTGTGTGTGATTACTAAGGAGTACAGAGGAAGGAGTTAGGGAAAGACAGCACCTGGGGGTTGAAACTCACTCAGCAGTGAGTGTGTGTTTATTACTAAGGGTTTCCAAGGATAGGAGTAGAATGACGGCACCTTTGGGGTTTACACTCGCTCAGCAGGGAGGGGTGTGTGTGATTACTAAGGAGTACAGAGGACAGGGAGTAGAGTGGGCAGCACCTGGGGTTTAACCTTGCTCAGGGATTGAGTGTGTGTGTTAATAAGCAGGGAATAGGCTGATAGTAGCTGCGGGGAGAGGAGAGGTGATGTCTGTGCATGTGCGGCAGGAATGAGGAGCTCTCGTCATGGTCGTATCCCCTGGAGATGAGCTGTACACTATGGGTCACTAAGGGAGGAGCTAAAACAAAAAGGGTGCAGGATTTTTAATAATGAGGAATGGAGAAAATGTTTATTATTTAGTTTGCAATCTTCTCACATCAATTTTACTTGGTTGGAAAACCCTTTTAAGTCAATGGGACTTTGTGGTGGAAAACAACACTGAAGTTTATATAAATTTATTATAACAAGTAAAAACATATATTTTTTTTTACCCCTCCCACTCAAATCTTGTAGGTCATTGCCTGGTACCTGAGGAGGTAGCTACCCGGGGGCGTTTTGTAAATTAGCTTATCTGTGGAAAAAAACCCAAATGATATAAATTATTGTATTTTCAAATATAGTGTTAAGAATTAATATAAACACAGAGAAATTTACAAAATGTGAGCAAAAACTTGATTCAATTTCCAAGATTTGAGGCCTTTCTATAGAAAGGGGTCACTCGGTAACAGTAACACATTTCTTAAAGGTATTACATCAAATATTAGCCTTAGACGACCCCTATCCATATGCACTATAGGATCATATATCAGTAATAGAGAGGACACCCCAAGAGCCAATTGGTCAAATCAATGAACCACTAGAAAGACAAGGACCAGGTTTGTCCAAGCAATACAAGCAAGGCCCATCTATTTCAGAAATGCTTTCTTATCCCAGTCAAACTGTATCATGGAAAGGAAAATTCTTCACAAAGGAAAAATGAAAATGTTTATAGCATAATACATGTTTGAATATCAAACATGTATTATGCAATCAAATTTTTCTACAAACAATTTTTCCACAAAGAATTTTTAAGTTGCACTCATGTCATGACATATAAGCCCCATGTCATTTTATGTAAATTAACCTATGGCCATATTTTTTTTATTTAAAGGGATAATTCAATCTAGAAAGAAACTTTATAAAATGAAGCAATTTAAGAAAGTCAGATGACGGTCATGGATCTGGAGAAATTAACTGACCTATTGGAATATTTTAAACCCTTCCTGACAGTTTGGGCAAATAATTGGTCCTATTTTTTTTTTTTCCCCCCCCTTTTAAATCCCTTAAAACTGTATTTTTCCATTCTAGAATGTAAAAAGGGTTTGTTTTTTTGTGGAACAAGATGTACTTTCTAATGCTGCCATCGACCCTAATCATAGAATGTACTGGGAAACCGAAGAGAAATTCTAAGGGCAATATGTATGTACAGGGCTGCAGCAGTAGACTGGCATATTTTGCCAAAAACGGCCAAACCCCATTTGTTCATTTTAAATTGCCTCACTCCAAAAAAAGGGATTACAAAGCTCCACTTTCCACACCTTCAGGCTACCACTTCCTGTTCAGGCTATTGGAGGTTCTACACCTTCAGGCTACCACTTCCTGTTCAGGCTATTGGAGGTGCTACACCTTCAGACTCCTACTTCCTGTTAAGGCTGTGGGCAGTTCTATAGCTTCTGGGTCCCACTTCCTGTTCATGCTGTGGATGGCTATACATCTTCAGGCTCCCACTTCCTGTTCAGGCTATTGGTGGTTCTACAGCTTCAGAATACCACTTCCTGTTCAGGCTGTGAGCGGTTTTACAGCTTCAGACTTATATTTCCTGTTCAGGCTGTGGACAGTTCTATGTCTTCAAGCTCCCACTTCCTGTTCAGGCGGTGGGCGGTTCCACACCAGTAAATGACATTTCAACTCCTCTTTTCCTAGCTGAGACTGTTGGAGGGACATTGGCAATGGTAGAAGCTTTTTTAACAAGGCACAAGCCTACAGAGTTCTAAGTTATAAAGTTTGTCAGTAAGAAACGTAAACAAGCTCCTGTGCTGTCAGGCTCTTGTGACGCTAAAAAGACGCAGCAGGGAGTAAGTCACCATCCCTGTCACTGCTAGAACAGTGTGAGGTGGTTGGTAGGCTAGGAATCCTTTTGTATACAAGTAGGAGATAAGAACTGCTCTAACTCTGAAATTAAGCAAAATCAGAACAGCAATGTATTTGGTAATAGTCTTTATTTACCTTTTCCTACATGCGCAATGTTAATCAAAGTGGGGAGAATAACCCTTTAATTGTAAGATACATTGTCCAGGCTGGACCTTCCCTTTAAATCAGTGGGCATTTCCAAAGATCCATTTAAACCAAACCCTCTGAGGTCATTCCTTTTCGAAATATGTCAAGAATAGATTGTGAATTTGGGCCTCCTGTTTAACCCATAACCATAGATAGGGGTCATCCAACATGCCCCATCCTTTGCCTAGCCACGAATAAAGATGCTCCCAGAAGTGTCCTGCATTGGCTTTCCTCCTAATGCTATTGAAAAAAAAAATGCTACATATTCAACCAAGAGGGCAGTTTCTCAGTAGTTTGGGGGTAGGTAGCTGTTTGTCTGACAGCTACCTACCCAACTTTACTTTTTCTTACCAATGCAGTCTAAAATCCATCCAACTGTCCCATCTCCTCCACAGGCAAGAACCCGAAAGTCTGGAACATCACGAAAGAAATTCAACCTGAAAAAGAAAAGTCATGAAAATATTTGCCTTTTTGTACCTTTTGAAGCAAGAAGCATAAACAGTGACCACTAAAGATGAAGAAGCAATAAGATCTTGAAAGTCACCGGTATGGCTTCTCCATATGATGCAGGTTTTTACCAGGTGTTGTTTCCTGTCCACAACCTCTCCACAATTTTGGGTCCATATCCCCACAAACAATGTAGTTGCATTATCACTAACACTAAGGAATGAGACCCACCAGTGCTAAATCTTCCTTCCCAAAAAGCCCCACAACAATTGCATAGTCTGTCCAGGCACTTAAAGGGATTTTCTTACAACAAACATTAATTTTAACATGAAGGAACAGTAAAATGAAGACTTTTTCTAAATACATTGGTCAATAGATTTTACCTTAGTCATGAGATAAGACAAGGCATTATGGGAAAGGAGCTGAGAAGCTCAAGTGCCCTCTGTTGGATGTAACAAATCCTCAATTTGCTTTTGAACCACTGAGTCTTTAGGAAACAAAACGGATATTAGCCAAGCCAGTATCACCCATCTGCAGACAGCAGCTGTTTCGGGGTTTTATCCCTCATCAGTGCAGAGCAGAGCGATACTGGCTGGCTGGATAGGAGGCAATGAGTGGCTCAGATATTTCCCTTTCTGAGCCACTCAGTGCCCCCCACCCAGCCCGCCATTATCGCTCTGCACTGAACGCATGTGGGCCAAACCCCCGAAACAGCTGCTGTATGCAGATGGGTAATACTGGCTTGGCTAATATACCTTTTGCTTTCTAAAGACTCAGTGGGTCAAAAGCAAATTGAGGATTTGTTACATCCAATAGAGGGCGCTAAAGCTTCTCAGCTCCTTTCCATAATGCCTTGTGATATGCAGATGCTTAGTGGAGGGAGAAAAGGCAATTCAAAACTTCACACATCTATATGACTCTCTCCCCAAGGAGAGATATTCCCCCTTCAGGAGATAAGAGTCATTTTATGTGCTCTGAGTGCACACATGTTTGTATGGTATCCTGGTTACCTGAACATAACTCTGTTATCTGATTAGAGCAGAAAGCTTAGAGCAGATAGTGATGTCACCCATGGACGGCCTAAGCTCCTGAGCAAACTAATTATCTCTAACAACATAGCAGATAAGCCATTGTTTTCAGTCCTCACAGCACAGTACCTTGGGTTTATTTAAGGAATAACATCTCCTGTACTTGTCAGTGTTATAGCTTAGCTATTTACAGAGAAGCTAAATATGCTAATCACTGTCATAGAACCACCCACAGCTTGACAAAGGTAGAGTGAGTGTAAAATTGCTTGTTGCTCAGTGTAACAGCCTAGTGAGAAAACCCTTTAACTATAGAGGGAGACATTGTAGTCCACACATAAAGGACTTGGCCCATAAAAGTAGGCCAATACCCTCAAAGATGTGTAACAGCTGGTGTCCTGGTTGAACGTTTAAATTGAGCTTCATATTTCCTGCGATGAACCTGAACTCAACAAATCTTGATTTGAAGTTTGGTTATTCTTCAAATTGTGCCATCTGATTTGGTTTTTTATTATTTTTTGATAGCAGGTGTGGGACCAGGAGCCATAAATTTTACCGAAACAGAATGATAAAATATGTATCATTGTATGTAGTTACTGGGTGAGACTTGTTGACAATGTAACAAATAGCAAAAATAAATAAATAAAAATATCAATACAAAAACAAAATTGTACCCAGCATGCATTTCTGAAAAGTAAGATTTTATTCTCAAGTTTAACGACCCAAAGTTATTTCCAGACAAATGAAAAACCAGGGCTCTTACAGTACGCACCAAACAATTATATCATGTATTAATGTTTCACATGTAAATGCGAAGGGATAAATTACAGAAACCATGAAAAACTTTAACGTGGTTTCAATTTTTTTTTATTTCAAATGACAAATTTAAAATATAAATTTTCGAAAAAATAACTACATGGAGATAGAAGAAAGAATATCACTCACATAAATGTAAACATATACAAAACAGAGCCTCTTACCCCGGCATAGGTCCGATCCCAGCAAGACTGTAAACCTGTCGTGGATTTAGAAGGTACTGAAATTTCCTATGTATCCTGCAGATAAAAAATAATGAAAGAAAACTTACAACAACTTTATGGAATGACAAAAAAACAAAACATATGGGCGTTTTATAGCACAATAAAGACATAGGAGTCATTCGGAGCATATTTGTTAATCTCCGCTAATATTGTATGTTTTTTTTTTTTCTTCACCCCCTGATAAATAATTCATTAATGTGATGGAAATTGTAAGCGTGAAAAATGGTTTTCATAATCTGATAGTAAAATAAAACTGAACACTCCCTGTTGATCACGTTCACGGTTCATATATTAAGTAATGTCTTGTAATATGAGGTATATTGATAATAATTATAGGAAGGCAAATGCTGTGCCTCGGCAATAAATTATGAGCAAATGTATAACTCTGAGAACAAAAAGAAGCAAAGTCTACAAAATGTACAAAAAGCAGAAGGATTTCGTTACATTTAAATGTTGGATTGTTGGACTGAGTCAATATGGCCCAATACGTTCTACGGACAATGATCAAGAGGGTGCAAGAGGATCCACACTAATCTAAAAGATTGGAATGTGTGTGTAAAAGGAGTGCCTTAAACCTCCTCAATATATACAAGGGTCAGTGGATTTTAGGGTTCCAGATTAATAGGTAGATACAAATTCCGAGGACATAGAGTGACCTAAACTTGCCGAAAATAAGCTATATGGGCAATGATATAAGACTGTGTCAATATGCTCCAACATGTTCTATGGACAATGATCAAGAGGGTGTAAGAGGACACACACTAATCTAAAGGATTGGAATGTGTGTATAAATGGAGTGCCGTAAACCTTCTCAATATATACCAGGGTCAGTGGAGTCTAGGGTTCCAGATTAATCTAATAGGTAGTTACAACTTCTGAGGACATAGAGTGTCCCAACGCGTTCTATGGACAATGATCAAGAGGGTTTAAGAGGACACACACTAATCTAAAGGATTGGAATGTGTGTGTAAATGGAGTGCCGTAAACCTCCTCAATATATACAAGGGTCAGTGGAGATTAGATTAATCTGGAACCATAAAAGGTAGTTACAAATTCCGAGGACATAGAAAGCCCTAGACCTGCCCAAAATAAGCTATATGGGCAATGATATAGGACTGTGTCAATATGTCCTAATGCGTTCTATGGACAATGATCAAGAGGGGGTAAGAGGACTCACTCTAATCTAAAGGATTGGCATGTGTGTGTAAATGGAGTGCCTTAAACCTCATCAATTTATACAAGTGTCAGTGGAGTTTAGGGTTCCAGATTAATCTAATAGGTAGTTACAAATTCCGAAGACATAGAGTGCCCTAGAGCTGCCCAAAATAAGCTATAAGGGCAATAATATAGGACTGTGTCCATATGTCCCAACGCGTTCTATGGACAATGATCAAGAGGGTGTAAGAGGACCCATGCTAATCTAAAGGATTGGAATGTGTGTAAACCTCCTCAGTATATACAAAGGTCAGTGGAGTTTAGGGTTCCAGATTAATCTAATAAGTAGTTACAAATCCTGGGGACATAGAGTGCCCTAGACCTGCCCAAAATAAGCTACATGGGCAATGATATAGGACTGTGTCAATGTGTCCCAAGGCTTTCTAGGGACAACGATCATGAGGGTGCAAGAGGACCCACACTAATCTAAAGGATTGGAATGCGTGTGTAAATGGAGTGCCTTAAACCTCCTCAATATATACAAGGGTCAGTGGAGTCTAGGGTTCCAGATTAATCTAATAAGTAGTTACAAATCCTGAGGACATAGAGTGCCCTAGATCTGCCCAAAATAAGCTCTATGAGCAATGTTATAGGACTGAGTCAATATGGCTCAGCGCATTCTATGGACAATGATCAAGAGGGTGGAAGAGGCCAAAAGGTAATCTAAAGGTTTGGAATGTGAGTATGATTGGAGTGCCGTAAATCTCCTCAAAATATACAAGGGTCAGTTGAGTTTAGGGTTCCAGATTAATCTAATAGGTAGTTGCAAATTCCGAGGACATAGAGTACCCTAGACCTGCCCAAAATAAGCTCTATGGGCTATGATATATGACTGAGTCAATATGGCCCAACGCGTTCTATGGACAATGATTAAGAGGGTGTAAAAGGACCCATGCTAATCTAAAAGGATTGGAATGTGTGTGTAAATGGAGTGCCTTAAACCTCCTCAATATATACAAGGGTCAGTGGAGTTTGGGTTCCAGATTAATCCAGTAGGTAGTTACAAACTCTGAGGACATAGAGTGCCCTAGATCTGCCCAAAATAAGCTCTATGGGCAATGATATAGGACTGAGTCAATATGGTCCAATGCGTACTATGGACAATGATCAAGAGGGCGTAAGAGGACACACACTAGTCTAAAGGATTGTAACATGTGTGTAAATGGAGTGCCATGAACCTCCTCAATATATACAAGGGTCAGTGGAGATAAGATTAATCTGGAACCCTAAAAGGTAGTTACAAATTCCGAGGACATAGAGTGCCCTAGACATGCCCAAAATAAGCTATAAGGGCAATAATTTAGGACTGTGTCCATATGTCCCAACGCGTTCTATGGACAATGATCAAGAGGGTGTAAGAGGACCCACGCTAATCTGAAGGATTAGAATGCTTGTGTAAATGGAGTGCCTTAAACCTCCTCAAAATATACAAGGGTCAGTTGAGTTTAGGGTTCCAGATTAATCTAATAGGTAGTTACAACTTCCGAGGACATAGAGTGTCCTAGATCTGCCCAAAATAAGCTCTATGGGCAATGGTATATGACTGTGTCAATGTGTCCCAACGTGTTCTACGGACAATGATCGAGAGGGTGTAAGAGGACCCACGCTAATCTGAAGGATTGGAATGTGTGTAAACCTCCTCAGTATATACAAAGGTCAGTGGAGTTTAGGGTTCCAGATTAATCTAATAGGTAGTTACAAATCCTGGGGACATAGAGTGCCCTAGACCTGCCAAAAATAAGCTACATGGGCAATGATATAGGACTGTGTCAATGTGTCCCAAGGCTTTCTAGGGACAACGATCATGAGGGTGCAAGAGGACCCACACTAATCTAAAGGATTGGAATGCGTGTGTAAATGGAGTGCCTTAAACCTCCTCAATATATACAAGGGTCAGTGGAGTCTAGGGTTCCAGATTAATCTAATAAGTAGTTACAAATCCTGAGGACATAGAGTGCCCTAGATCTGCCCAAAATAAGCTCTATGAGCAATGTTATAGGACTGAGTCAATATGGCTCAGCGCATTCTATGACAAAGATCAAGAGGGTGCAAGAGGAACCCACACTAATCTAAAGGATGAATGTGTGTATAAATGGAGTATTTGCCGTAATCTCCTCAAAATATACAAGGGTCAGTTGAGTTTAGGGTTCCAGATTAATCAAAGGTAGTTGCAAATTCCGAGGACATAGAGAGTACCCATAGACCTGCCCAAATTAAGCTCTATGGGCTGATGATATTTGACTGAGGTAATATTGCCCAACGCGTTCTATGGACAATGATCAAGAGGTGTAAGAGGACCTATCCTAATCTAAAAGGATTGGAATGTGTATGTAAATGGAGCAGCCTTAAACCTCTTCAATATAGTAACAAGGTCAGTGGAGTTTAGGGTTCCAGACAATCCAGTAGGTAGTTACAAACTCTGAGGACATAGGAGTGCCCTGGGATCAGCCCAAAATAAGCTCTATGGGCAATGATATAGGACTGAGTCAATATGTGACAATGTCGTACTATGGACACTGAAGCAAGAGGCGTAAGAGACACACCCTAGTCTAAAGGATTCGTAACTATGTGTTGACGATTTTTATCGACAAAGTTGAAATCGGCAAGGTTTTTAATGTGGATCGAAATTTCCAGATCATGCGATAATTAAGGTTAAAATCTGAGCATCATCCTATTAAGCTCCGCCTTTTTCGGCGCTTCCTGTAATTTTTGGCGGCGCAAATCAGATTACAGAATTTAGAGCAGGGTGAAGTGTGTGCGACTCATGAACTGGGATGTGTATGGTTGTCGATTGGCTGGAAAAATCACTGAACCATCGTTTTACATAGAATCAGCGGATTCTGTTTCAGCCTCAGTGTACTCTCAAGCGTCTCATAGGGATAGGACCTGCGCTCTGCCTGTGGCCAAAACAGCTCAGCGAAATTAGTCTATTTCTGCCACAGAGAAAACCTCTACTATTTAGCTGGATCCATCCAATTTAGTTAGATTAGAGATTTGAAGAATTTATGTAGTTTAGCGAGAGAATTTTAAAGCAGCATCTACCGCTGGTAAAGTTCACGGCGGTGGGGAGCGGGGGGGGGGGGGTGGGGGCCCCGCGGGCGAACACAGACAAGCTCTATCTATAAAGAACACTAGATAAAGTTCACCCAGACTAGTGTAGACATTGTAGTGAATTATCTTTATTATTAACAGTTGCTATTAAATATTTCCTGGATCTTGGGCAGCCTGACTTATATTGGATACACATCATTATCTAGTAACTGCAGGTCTCTTTGTTAGCTGCAAAACTCCACTTTTATTATCATATACATTTCAGATAGTTTCAATTTTACCCATTACACCTTGACTGTTTTGATAGTATCCACTCTTGCACTTAAATTACAATCCAGCAATCTTGTAGTCAGCAACAGGTTGTTTTTTGCCAAAAATAAACCGTGTATCGTACGAAAACATCACAGTTTACGTGGTTTTTTTGACTTTTGCGCACCCAGCACTGTTCATGACGCAGCATCTACGTAAATCTTAAAACAGCCATTTCTATATTCACCACAGGTACTTGAAAGGTGCAAAAATACCGTTTATTATATCAAAACATAACAGTTTACGTGTTATTTGACTTTTGCGCACCCCGCACTGTTCATTGCGCAGCATCTACGTAAATCTTCAAACAGCAATTCTATATTCACCACAGTGAATTGAACAGGTGCCAAAAAATACCGTTTATGTATATCAAAACATAACAGTTACGTGTTTTTGACTTTGCGCACCCAGCACTGTTCATTGACGCAGCATCTACGTAAATCTTATAACAGAAATTCACTAGTCACCACAGGAGAATTGAAAGTGCAAAAAAATACAGTTTATAATATCAAAACATAACAGTTAAGTGTTTTTTGATTTGACTTTTGCGCACCAGTACTGTTCATTTGACGCAGCATCTACGTAAATCTTAAAACAGCAATTCTATATTCACCACAGGTGAATGAAAAGGTGCAAAAAATACCGTTTATAATATCAAAACATAACTGTTAAGTGTTTTTTGACTTTTGCCACCCATCACTGTTCATTGACGCAGCATCTACGTAATCTAAAACAGAAATTCTATATTCAAACCCAACACAAAAAAAGGGTAATTGAAAGGTTGCAAAAGAAAATACCGTTTATAATTTCAAAACATAACAGTTAAGTGTTTTTTGACTTAGCGCACTGGATTAGGGGCCCAGAACTGTCATTGACCGCAGCTCTACGTAACATCTTAAAACAGCAATTCTATATTCACCACAGTGAATTGAAAAGGTTGCAAATAAATACCGTTTAGTATATCAAAACATAAACAGTTTACTGTTTTTTGACTTTTGCGCACCCATAACTGTTCAGTGACGCAGCATCCTACGTAAATCTTAAAACAGGCAATTCATATTCACCACAGGTGAATTTGAAAGGTGCAAAAAAAATAAGAACCATTTATTATACCAAAACATAACAGATCACGTGTTTTTTTTGGACTTTTGTCCAGTCCAGATTGTTGATGATGACACCTTAGCAGTTAAATTTGAATCCAGCAATTTGTTTTGATTAGAGATTTGAAATAGCTTGTGATTTGCCGTCCTTTTAATAAAAGACTTTCCAAAAACTATTCCATACCTTCTCAAATTTTTATATTCTGGACATGGAGCGAAATGCAGGTGGTAGCGAGCAAGAGGGGGGTAGCAACATGAGTATAGGTACGAGAGAGAGTGCTCCTTCCAGTGCTGGCACAACAACGGCATTGGCCAGCGGATTGACAGTTGCAGGACGTCAGGCTGTCATCCTGCTGGGTCAGGGCCCCTGGGGGGGGGGGTGAATCTAATTAACGAACAACCGTCGCCAAACTGTCCGACAGAGGTTAATGCAACCTGCATCTAGCAGTCTTACCTCCTCGTCCTCCAGTCACGGCCCACCAAATGTAGTCATCAGCATCATCAGCATTCCGTCCAAACATGAAGCAGCCCAATGTTCAACTCGTGTACCCACCACTGTGGATAATCCATTTGTCTGAAGCCTCTTTTGATGACAAAATGCGTTGGGTCAGAAGGCATGTTAAAAGATCAAGAGGATGATTTAGTCTCTCTGACGCCCAGTTACTGATGCCATCAAGGGAGGTGAAGAAGCCGGCTCAATCGCAAAAACCCGGGCGGTCATCAACGCCTTGCAGTGCCTCCTTGCTTGTAGCCCTGCAGCTCTGAGGATGCAGAAAGCCAGGACCGACCAAGTCACCTGTGTTGATGATGATATGATGATGACGACATTGCGGTTCCATCCTGGTCTTTTCCCACAGAATTTGCTTGCGAGCGCTCATCAGTGGACGAGGAGGAAGGCCGATGTGGTATGTGTCAAAACGGTTCCCTCCACAAAAAGGAGAGGGCGGTCGCAGAGTCCGCTGATCATGATTCCCGCCAGCCACGGTCTCTCCAGCGCAAACCCGCTACCTCGCTTATTCGCCGTCAAAAAGGTCCAGGACCTCCACAAGCCTGGGCCTTCTTTGAGCAAGCCTCTGATTCCTCCAGCGATGTCATAAGCCGCCTTTGCCGTAAACGCATATGTAAAGGCAAGAAACCTTAAGTGGTTAACCACCACCAACATGTCAGTCACATGCAGACGAAGCATGAGTTGAAATGGAGGGAACACCTTGGCCAAAAAAGGCCAGACCGACGCCGGCCTCCAACCACTGCACACGCCTCCAGTCTCCGCCACCTCCCTCCTCCGCCTACCACTAAGCTTTCCTCAGCTGCCCATCCTCTCAGAGTCATGATCAGGGATCAGCTACCCTCCGCTTCACCTCCACCGTCGCCCGAGTACCACCAGCACCACCAGCAACCCATCCTACTACCATCCCCCTTCTCCTTCCGCCAGTTTGACGACCTGCACGCCGTACAAGCGGTCCAGTCTAGCAGCCCAGCTTTCCTGTCTGTCTTCCATGTTTGGAACAGAAGAAACACTTTAACCAAACCATCCCAAGCCAAAAGCCTAATGTCTGGCATTGCCAGGCATTTGGCCTTGGAAATGTATGCCTTTCCGTCTGGTGGACACAGATGGGTTTCCGCCACGTCATGGCCTCGCCTGCCCCCAATACCAATGCCGAGCAGCATTTCTTTGCAAAAAAGCCGTCCCTATGCCCGGCCAGCACTGTCCATCCTAAAATTTCAAGCGCGTTGTCTTGCATCAGTGTCCGGAAAAGTCATCTCACCACCGACACATGGACTAGTAAGCACGGCCAAGGCCGCTATATCTCTGTGACAGCTCACTGGGTGAGCTGGGTGGATGTCCTCTGGGGGTGACGGTGGCATCTCAGGGCAGCTCTGCGCACGCTCGTTCAAAAAAACCACCTCACCACAACCTCACCGCAAGGGATGTGCAAGGGCTCTTTCCCCCAAGTCCACTGGTGGGCATCACTTGCCCAGAGACACCAGAGCCGTGTTTGAAGATTAATCTGCCTTGGAGACCAGTCCACACACAGGTCAGAGCTGTGGACGGCCTAAAAGGCAACGAGACCAGCGCTGGGCTGGTTGACAAGAACCTTTGCCTAGGCAAGGTGTGTGCATAACGGGCGAAAACCTGCTGGCCAGCCCTTAAGATCGGTAGGGCTGAGGAGCACATCCCTTGCCTGCACATGTCATGAACCTTGTCGTCCAGAAATTTCTAAAGAGCTACCCGGGTCTGGACCCTGCTCTGAAGAAGGCTCGAGGTCTGAGTTCGCACTTACCGCGTTTTCCCCAGACCCTGCTATCGTCTGCTGGCTGCGTTGCAGCGTCAGCTTCGGCCTCACCGTCAAACCGTTCTCATTGTTGACGTGGCAACACGCTGGGAATTCCCACCCTCCCATGCTCCAGCTATTGTGGCCAGCAAGCGCAATGCCATTACGCAGTACGAAGTGAACACATGGCCTGACAAGCAGCGGTACGGCCTCGGGGTGTTATGAACCACCGAGAGTGAAGGCAGGTGAAAGAGCTCTGCACCATCCTTGTGCCCATTTTGAAGAAGCCACCAAAATGGTCAGTGCGGACAATGCCCTTGTCAGCAGAACAGTGGTGATCTTGTATTAAGTTTTTCTGGAACGATCGTTGGACCTCTGAAACAACAGGTCCCAGACAGCAATGAGGAGGAGAAGGACACAGATGCGGACACGGAGCCTTTCTCTCCGTCAAATCCACAAGGCCCGATCAGTTTCACAATTTCATCGGTCTTCATTAGGCAGTGGTTCGGGGTCCAGAGCTAGTGCCAAGGTGGCGCATCAGCTCGTCAGGTGGCATCATCTCAGCAACCAGGGCTGTGTTGAAGCTGTGGCCGAGGCAGCGGAGGAGGAGGAGGAGGTAATCTAGACACCGATGTTTACCCAGACGTCCCAGCCTTGGAAAGAGGTTGGCGCGAATTTGAGGCGGCCAGGAGGAAGATGAGGAAGATCAAGTTTGCTAGTGCCACCTCGACCCAGAGGCTTGGGAAATCAAGGGCTCTAAAAAACATCTCTCAATGAGTGCTAGGATCTCCATTTACCTCCACATGATCTCCGCATTAAGGCCACATCATAATGAACAACATTACTGTGCCACCACTCCTGGACCCCGGTACAAAAAAAACAAAACTCAGCACTTTCCCTTCCACCCTCCCAAATAGAGAGTAAAATGCAGTTGAACATTGCAGATGCTGATTGATCAACTGGAGACATCTGTTGGCGTCTGCTTCAACGTTCCCCAAATGTCACGAGGAACAACATCAGCTACGTGACACAGTAGAGTGCCAAGTAGGCGTAGCGGCAAGCAGCAGGGCAAGGTGGCAGAACCTAATGGGTGGATCCCTCACCTCCTGGCAATCTTTGTTACCCACCCTCACCAACGCATGCAATGCTAGGGCACAACTCCAACACCCAGAGTATCATGCTTAATATCATGGTGCACCGACTATCTGCGTCTCAACAAAGCAACCTGATGTTTTTTGCATGGTGGTTCCGGACCAATAGACTTCTGGTATCCAAATGGGACAATGGCCCGACTGCTGGCTCGTCACGCCTCCATAAGGTGTTGTCCTGCCCAGCATCCAGCGTCATATCTGAGCGGGACCGTCAAGCGACAGCTGGAGGAGTCTTTACAGACAAACGCATCCGCTTTCCCCACAGATAATGTGGATCGTATGACTTATCAATCAAGATGATTAGGCATGGATCTCTGATTGAGTTTGTGGCCCCAATTGCCGAGGTCCACCGATTAAGTTTTCCGGTCTACTTCACATTCCTTTCAAACAGAAATGGTCCTCTTAGAAACTTTTTTTAAAATGATCATTTCTTACTGCAATGTTTTATATTCTCTTTTCCCCAACATTCATTTGATGGTGTTGCTGTGAGGAGAACTGTAAAAGACAGCAAGGTTTCAATGACCAACACCGAATTCCATTTACTCACATATCTTAAGAACTTTCGCATTGGTCAATATGGTTTTGAGGTCATGTTATCGTGAGATTACAGCATAAACATGGTGCTTTGGAACAGAAATGTGACTTCAAAGTGGCATTTCTCCCTCACAATTTTTTATAGTGGCTGAGAAGTCCATATTTATAATTTTTTTGGGTCATGTTGACTGTTAGATACAGCTAATAATTATGTCCTTTGGAATAAAATGTGGCTTCTAAAGTGGCATTTCTCCCTCACCAATTTTTAATAGTGGCTCAGAAGTCCATATTTAAATATTTGGGGTCATGTAGCTGTGAGCTACAGCAATTAATCAATGGTCCCTTTGTACAGAAAAGTGGCTTCTAAGTGGCATTTCACCTCACAATTTTTAACAGTGGCTGAGAACCTTTTATTAATTTTTTGGCATGCTGCTTTGAAATGCAGCAATACACAGATTCATTTATAAAAAAATGTTGTTTCTAACAACAATTTGTTCTTCACAATTGACCAAAGTGCTCAAGGGTCCATGCTTTGAATGTTGGGGGCATTTGCTGTGACATGCACTATACTACAGGTCTATTCTAAAAATGTTGTTTCTAACAGACATTTTTTCTTCACAATGACCAAAGTGGCTCAAGGGTCATGCTTTGAATTTTTTGGGGCATTTTGCTGTGACCATGCAGCCTTTTTGTATAAAAAAAAACCCTACAAACAGGTCCTCATTCTAAAAATGTTGTTCTTCTAACAGACATTTGTTCTCCCAATTGACCAAAGTGGCTCAAGGGTCATGCTTTTGAATTTTTGGGGCATTTTGCTGTGCCTGCAGCTATATTCTAACTACAGGTCCTATGTCTAAAAATGTTGTTATCTAACAAAACATTTTGTTCTTCACAATTGTCAAGAGTGGCTCAAGGTGAGTGGTGCTCGGTCATAAACAGAATGTAGAACACGTTACTGGACACATATTGCAAAAAATGACTTGTTTTTTGCAAGATCTTTAACATAGCTAATCAATCCCAGTATTGAGACACAACCAACCCATTTAATACAATGAAAAAAAGAGAAACAAAGACAATGGTGGGATTCCATCCTATTTTAAAATGTGTTTTCTAGAATTAAAGTACTCAAAAAACTTGCATGGTACAAAATAGTCTGTTAAAAAATTCTCTGAATTGTACAAAGGGAGGTACAGCAAGAACCTTACCAGATGTAGGTTATTCAGAGAACATAAAGTATGGAGTCACCAGACAGAGAACAAAGTACAGAGACCATTTCCTCCAGCACGTTGAGTAAAATGAAGAAAAAGAATGCCAAGATAAAGGGTCACCTGGGTGTAACCAGGAGCGTTAACCACCAGTATTTCCAAGTGAAGCTCAATTGGTCCACACACTCATACAGAGGGGAAGCGCTCCCCAGGTATTACTGTGTACAGAGGAAGGCTGGAGTTCTCACACTTCCGCTTCCGCACTCTGCTTCAGCACGACAGTTTTCGTTGCTGCGTCATCAGGCATTTTACGCTGCAGTTAAATAGATGACAGCGAACCCAGCCTGGGGCTTTTCAACCGCACCCACTGAACTCCCGGCCCTGGGTCATGCAGGGGGAACAGGACAGGTATAGCATCTCCCAGTGAAACTAAAATGGTGTTGAAAGACTCCTTTTATCCCGGCATCTTTTTAAATGTGGGGGTCATGCAGGTTTTGGGGCTCATCGCTAGCCCGGACGGGGAGCAGGTATAGTCAAGTTCCAGTGAAACTAAAAATGGTGGGTTGAAAGATTGTTCCTTTTTCCGGCACTTTTTTAAAATTTGGGGTCATGCATGTTTGGGGGCTCATGCTGTGGCCCAGGACACGGTATAGTGTCAATGTTCCATTGAAACTAAAATGGTGGTTGAAAGTCTCCTTTCTCCGGTCACTTATTAAGTGGGGGTCATGCAGGTTTGTGGGGCTACATGCTGTGGCCCATGAACAGGTATAGTCCAATGTTCCAGTGAAACTAAAATGGTTGGTTAAAGACACCTTTTTCCAGCCACTTTTAAAATGTGGGGTCCTGCAGGTTTGGGGCTCATGCTGATTGGCCCAACAGGTATAGTCAATGTCCAGATCAACTAAAATAGTGGGTTGAAAGACTACCAACTCCTTTTTGCGGCACTTTCTTTAAATCTGGGTATCATGCAGGTTTTGGGGCTCATGCTGCGATCCAGAGACAGAAGGGATATTCAAATGTCCAGTTCATAGAATACATGATGGCGTCAAATCGATACTGCCTTTGCCACTTTTTCAATTTGTGGTGAAGCAGTTTAAGGGTTCAGAGGCTGTGGTACAAGAGACAGGGATAGTGAATGGTCCTGTGACATTATTATTTTCTGTGACTTTTATAACCTAAGTGTGTTGCCTAGAGAAGCACACACGATCTACATTTGACTGTTGTGATGTTAATCTTCTAGGCTTCTCTTCCAGCCTTGTTTGGTGTGGTAATAATGAAGGTGTTGTTGCTGGCACGCCCTAGACTTTAATGGTTAAATCGCTCCATAATCCGATGCTCACTATCGAAAAAACCTATCGATAGCGGCCGACTATTCGACAATCGATCTGATCTCGATAGCCAACGCAATCGCACACCTAATTGAGCTGCACCGATTCTCTGGAACATGCTACCACGTAACCCCAATCAGCTAAAACCCAAAAACCCAGCCTTCGTAGTTTTAAGAGTGTTCCCTGAAAACACATCTCCTCAGGCAGGCCTACCAAAACACATAATTGCTAACCCTCACCTTCTATCCACACACATCCTGTCACTCCCTACACTCGGGCACTCACAGGCACTTATCTGTATATATAGTACAGTCATGGTGGCAGGTTCACCCAAATTTTAAGTAACCTCCCCATATTTTATAAAACATAGGCTGGGCCATTGTAAATTTAGCACTATTCTCCCTCTGTTGTTTCCCCCAGGCAACCCTCTTAGATTGTAAGCTCTATGCTAGCAGGTCCCTCCACAACAACCTTGTGTCTCACTCTGTAAGGTAGCGGTCACTGTGGTAATGGTCAGTTTTTGTCTGTAATTATACCCTCTACATATGTAAAGTGCTGCGAAATTTGTTTGCGCCAAATAAATAAAGATTTTATTATTATTATTATTATATTATTATTAATTGATAACGTGTGTGTTTTTAAAATAGGAGTGCCATAACCTCCTCAAATATTATACCAGTGTCAGTGGATATAAAGAATAATCTGGTAAACCCTAAAAGTAGTTACAATTCCGAGGACAAGTGCCTTAAGAACCTCCCAAAATCAGCTATAAGGGCAATAATTTAGGACTGTGTCCATATGTCCCAATGCGTTTCTATGGACAATGATCAAGATGGTGTAAGAGGACCCACGCTAATCTGAAGGAATAGAAATGCGTATGAAAATGGAGTGCCGTACATCTCCTCAAAATATACAAGGTCGTTGAGTGTTAGGGTTCCAGAGTAATCTAATAAGGTAGTTTTGCAAATTCCGAGACATAAGATGCCCAAGACCTGCCCAAAATAAGCTCTATGAGCTATGATATATGACTGAGTTCAATATGAGGACCCCAACGCGTTCTATGGACAATGATTAAGATGGTGTAAGAGACCCATGCTAATCTAAAAGGATTTTTTATTTTGGACATGTGTGTGTAAATGGGAGTGCCTTAAACCCACCTCAATATATATACAAGGGTCAGTGGGAGTTTGGGTTCCAGAATTAATCAGTATGTAGTTACAAACTCTGAGACATAGAGTGCCCTAGATCTGCCCAAAACTAAGTCTCTAATGGGCAATGATAAGGACTGAGTCAATACGGTCCAATGCGTACAAGGACAATGATCAAGAAGGCGTAAGAGGACACACACAGTCAAAAGGATTGTAACGTGTGTGTATAATGGAGTGCCATGAACCCTCCTCAATTATACAAGGTCAGTGGAGATAAGATTAATCTGGAACCCTAAAAGGTAGTTACAATTCCGAGGACATAGAGTGGCCTAGACCTGCTCAAAAATAAGCTATAAGGGCAATAAGATTAAGGGAAAACCCTTGGTCCATATGTCCAACGCGTTCTATGGACAATGATCAAGAGGTTAATAGAGGGACCCCACGCTAATCGGAAGGATTGAATGCTTGTGTAAATGGAGTGCCTTAAACCTCCTCAATTTTATGCAAGTGGCCAGTGGAGTTTAGGTGCTTCCGATTAATCTAATAGGTAGTTGCAACTTCCGAGAACATGGAGTGTCCTAGACCTGCCCAAAATAAGCTATATGGGCTATGATATATAGGGTGGTCAACATTTATGTTTCCACACTAGTCTAAAATGTGGTTACAAATTGAAATATCATGGAGTGCACCAGGCCTACCTGATATAAGCTACAGGGGGAATGATCTATAGGAATTCCCACTAATCTAATACAGGGTTGCAAGGTGTGCACAAATGGAATGCCTAAGACCGGCTCAACAGATACCATGGTCAATGGAATTGATGGTGACTAGTGTCCTAGATCTTCCTGAGATATACAATGGTCAATGGAGTTTAGGTTTCCACACTAATCTGTGGTTACAAAGTGGTTAGAGGTCTATAGAGGTCCCTAAAACATGCCAAATATAAGCTATATGGGTAACGATCAATTATTATTATTATTATTATTTATTTTAGAGCACCCTTGGTTCCAGGGCGCTGTACATTCAGGTTTCATACATAACATAGGTCAAACAAGTACAAAAGTGACAAATTAATAACAAAGCCCACTGGTACGAGAAGGATAGAGGTCCTTTGGTTTGTGGTCCTTGCCCGTGGAAGGACTTACACTCTAAAGGTGGGAAGGTGGAAGAGACAGAAGGTGAGGGGCAACATGGTTGGTGGATAGTGTAATGACAGCAGGGTTATTGTAGGTTTATAGGCAATCCTGGCAGAAATGAGTTTTTCAGGTTGCTTTTGAGCTGGTGAGAGTGGGGGAGAAGTCTGAGGTGTTGGGGCAGTGAGTTCCAAAGTATGTGGAAAGCACGGAAGAAGTCTTGGAGACTGTTATGTTGCAGGAGTTGACACGGGGAAGCAGAGAAGAAGGTCCTGTGAGGAGCAGAGAATTGTGTGAAGGGGAGAATCTGGAGATTAGGCATGATATGTATGGAGGGGAAATGGTTATGGAGGAGCCTTGTATGTCAAGGTTACTAACTTGAACTGGATGTCCGCTGGGCAATGGTAAGGCCAGAGAAGGGATTGAGCAGAGGGGAGAGGCAGAGGATGTAATCGGGAGAGAGGTAAATATCAAAAAACAAAAGAAAAGGCACGGGTAGGCGAGAGTTAAGGATGGATGTGAGGGGAGCGAGGGTGCTAGCTGGGAGGCCACACTAGAAGGAGTGTTGCAATAGTCAGACGGGCGATGACGAGGGCATGGACCAGAATTTTTGTGCTTTTTTTTTCGAAGATATTAAGGAATGAGGCGCTATACACGTGGGGAAGATCATTTTCACAGAGTGGAGGCGGCAGGGCAGAGGTGAAAGGGTTTGGATGTGCGATTTGAAGGACAGATTGGATCAAGGTTTATCCCCAGGCAAGCGGACTTCAGATGTCTGCTATGGTAAAGAGTGTAACCATTGACTGTGATAAGAGAGAGTCAGGTAGGAGGGATGGAGGTGGGTCAATGGTGGAAAGATGATGAATTCGACGAAAGACATTCAGGTGGATCCGGGAGAAGTAGAGAGGAAATATCTGGGACGAAAGATGTAGAGTTGGGTATCATCAGCAATACAGATGGTATTGAAATCACACAAGTGATGCTATTAGTTGACCTCCAGACCAAGGGACAGACCCCTGGGGAATCATACCAACAGAGAGTGCTTGGCAAGGGGAGGAAGGTGGTGGCGTGGAGTATGAGATGTAAGCTGAAAAAGGGGGGGGGTGGGGGGGGGGGGGGGGGGGGGGGGGGGGGGGGGGGGGGGGGTGGGGGGAGTCCGACGAGGGGTCAGTGAGGTAGAGGAAACCCAGGAAAGGCCAAGACTTCCACGTGTATGCCAAGGTAGGAGAGGAATTTGTAAGTTGGAGTGAGTGGTCCCGACAAGTGTCAAACAGAAACACGTGCGAGGAACAGGAATCTAGGATGAGAAGCACTCAGAGTACGAGAAGTGGCAATGAGCTTATTGGCAGTTGCTAGGGGTCGTGTGTGGATCCATGTGGTTATGGGCGGTTTCTTTCTTCTGTAGAGAGGGTGGGGGTCAAGGCCAATTGCAGTGGGACCAAGGAGAGAGTTGGTGGATAGTATGAGAAGAAAAGTAGAAGATAGACCCATTTTGCTTTTTCGAGGAGTTTATGAGGCGAATGGAAGCCAGTGAAGATGGGCAATAGTTGGACAGTACAAGGAGGGGTCAAGATATGGTTTCCATCTTAAGGATGGGTGTGAATGGCCGCGATGGATTAAAAGGAGGGAAGGAAAGATGCCAGGCCAGAGGGTTAATGATAGGTAGAAGAGCATGGGCGAGGGCTGGGCTGAAAACTACGCCCTAAAGACCGGGATGTAGGTAGAGAAGGCGTTAGGGTCAAGATTACTAGGTAGAGATGTTGGGATTGTGGACACAGTAGAGTGGAGATCTTGTCAATGAGTGACAGTAGAGTAAGGAATTATAGGGGGGAAAAGAGGAAGAGCAGGTGAAAGGTGGGCGATGTGGGGTACAACGGCAGGAATAGAGATAGATGGAGGGGAACTGCAGGTGAAGCTTTGTCCCTGATGAGATTGATCTTATTTAGAAGTGAGTGGCAAAAGTCAATGCTGCTGAGAGGAGAGCAGGGGTCCGTGACGTGAGTCAGTTGAGGACCAGGAGTGATGAGCATAGAAGGATTTGAACAATAGTCAGGGTTGTGCAGGACAGTTAGGATGCTGTAAGGGTGGTGAAGTAATCCAGGAATTGGCTGAAGCGAGCTGCAGATATTAAAAAGTGTGTAAGTGATTGTATGTATAGATGGGTGAAGTCAGCAGTGGTAGCGGGTAATTCTTTTCCAGTGGCGTGTCAGCAACTCTGGAAGCTGCCTCAGCTGTTTGGTGGATTCTGTGTGCCAGGTTGTCTGTTCGATTTTGCGTGTTTGTTTGTGTGAGAGGGGCCGACCAAGTCAAAGGTGGCAAGTGATTGTGTTGTTTGTTAGAAAGGGTGGCTAGCGTCTGGATCAGCAAATGAGAGGATGTAGAGAGGGAGAAAGAGATTTCAGAGAGAGTGCGAAGGTTAAGGTGCAGTAGGTTTCTATTGGGGAGCAATAGATTTGGGGCAGAGGGGGCAGTGGGTGAACTGGTGGAGAAGGTGAGCAGATTGTGGTCAGAGATGGGTTAAAGGAGAGATTGAGGGTTAGATAGAGGACAGAGGTGGGTGAAGATGAGGTCCAGTGTTGTTTCCATCTTTATGATGTGGCTCTCAGAGGTCCACTTGGGTGAGGCCGAAGAAGAGGAGAGTGACAGGACATTTTTTGTTATAGTGGAGCGGGGGGTGTCGAATTGGGTGAGGGTTGATATCTCCCATGCTAATAGTGGGGATGTCATGGAAAGAAAGTGAAGGAGCCAGGAAGCGAAGTGGTCAAGGAAAGGGGCAGTGGCAGGGCCTGGGGGACAATAAACAACAGTCACTTGGAGGTTGGATGGGGGAGTAGATGGGGAAACGGAGTGAAACCCCGAAGGAGGGAAGGGTGAGGGAAGGTAGTGGTGGAATGGGGACAAAAGAGCAGGTATCTGACAGAAGAAGGCCAGGTGGGTAAACTGAAGCCCACCGTAAGAGAGTGCAGCAGGGGAAGTTCTGTCAGAGGGTGTCAGCCAGGTTTCTGTTAGTCCAAGGAAGGATAGTTGCGGAGATGAAGAGGGCCATGGATGAAGGGAAGGCTTGTTGCCCACAGAACGTGCATTCCAGAGCTCCAGACATGGGGATAGGGATAGCGGGGGTGAGGAGAATGGGCTTTATGTTTAAGGGGTTATGGGAGTTTGTGCTTCTTGGCCAAGATAAATAGGGTTTGAGGAAATTCACACTAATGTAAAATAGAGTTGCAAGGTGTAAGTACAGGAATGCCTTAGACCTGATTGACACATACAATGGTCAGTGAAGTTCAGGTTTAGTAATCTAAAATGTGGTAAGTTCTGTGGACATTTAGGGTGACATGTCCGAAAACTGGCATCGCTGCGGCAGTTTTTAGGTGCATTTAATCAGTGTTAAGTGCATCAGAAAGTACGATCCTTTCAAAAATCAGTCGTGGAGTCAGTCATACCTTGCATAGTAAACTTAATGCGCCTAAAAAGGTGCACTGCGGAATCGAGGTGCATAGCGTATCATTGCTAGTGTATGTAATGTGCCTATCGAGGTGCACTGTGTTACAGAGGCGCATAACGTGTCATTACTAGTGTATGTAATGCACCTCGATAGGCGCATTGTGCTATGGAGGCGCACAGAGTATCATTGGTACTATATTTTATGTGCCTTTTTAGGCGCATCACAATGTGGCATATAAGACGTCCAGTTTTGGTATATTACAGTTTATTTATGTTGAGAATATGGCGTCAAAAGTTTTTTGGGCGCAAAATGCACCAAAACTATTTCGTATTCGTATTGGGACATGTGACCCTTAGTGTCCTAAATCTGCCGACATAACAAATAAGAGCAATTATCTATAGGGTTTAATGGGATTTACACTAATCTAAAACAGGGTTTTAAGGTGTGCATAAAAGGAATGCCTAAGACCTGCTCGAAATATACAATGACCAATGGAGTTTAGGGTTTCACACTAATTTAAAATGTGGTTCCAAATTTTGAGTACCTGTAGTGCCTTAGCCCTGTGCACCATAAGCTATATGGGTAATGACTAGAGATGGGCGAATTTCTCAAAAAATTCGGTTTGGTCACTTCGCCGAATTTTCCGACAAAAATAAATTCGGTCCAATTACTTCGGGCACGAATCGCGTTAAAAAGCACATTTTTCCCGGCTGCAAGAGCCCTGCAGGGGGCTGTAGAACGTTGTGCCATGCTAAATATGCAGAGGACTTGGTTTGGTCTCATACAATGTTGTGTTTTAGTATGACAACGCACATGACTGCCGCCCCTCTTAGATCGCTTCACTATAAAATTCCCTGGGCACTTAAGAGGGGAAAGCGATCCAAAAAACTGAAGGAGGGGGAATGTAGCCTGATAAAGTCATGCCAGCGAAAGCTGGAAAAAAACAAGCCGAGGGCTCAGGTGGCAACATTAGTGACAGAGTGTGGAGGTGACGGCGGCAGCCACAGCAGCATGAGGTCAGAGAGTGGCACAATGACATTCTGGAGGTGGCAAAACAGGAGGAAGCCACAGAGTGGCACAATGACTGAGAGTGGAGGTCACGGCGGCAACAGTATGAGCATAGTTGCCAACTTTTGAAAATGGAAAAGCAGGAGATTAAAGAGGGCGGCGTGCGTAGTGCGCCGCGTCAAAAATTTGCATGGACATGCCCATCCTTTTGTGTGCCACGCCCCTTCAAAAAGCCACACCCACTCCGCCTAACTACATAATGGCTTTGGAAGAAAGCCAGGTAGATGCCCTTATAGCCAGGTAGTAGCCCCCCAGAACCAGGTAGTGCCCCTTACAGGCAGGTAGATGCCCCCTTGTGGCAAGGTAGATGCCCCCTTGTAGCAAGGTAGATGCCCCCTCTGTAGCTAGGTAGATGCCCCCCTTTGTTAGCCAGGTAGTGCCCCCTTTAGTAGTCAGGTAGTTGCCCCACTTTAGTAGTCAGGTAGTTGCCCCCTTTCGTAGTCAGGTAGGTAGTGCCCCCTTTAGTAGCCAGGTAGGTAGTGCCCCCTTTAGTAGCCAGCCAGGTAGGTAGTGCCCCCTTTAGTAGCCAGCCAGGTATTGCCCCCATTGTAGCCAGCCAGGTATTGCCCCCATTGTAGCCAGCCAGGTAGTTGCCCCCATTGTAGCCAGCCAGGTATTGCCCCCATTGTAGCCAGCCAGGTAGTTGCCCCCATTGTAGCCAGCCAGGTAGTGCCCCCATTGTAGCCAGCCAGGTAGTTTCCCCCATTGTAGCCAGCCAGGTATTGCCCCCATTGTAGCCAGCCAGGTAGTTGCCCCCATTGTAGCCAGCCAGGTATTGCCCCCATTGTAGCCAGCCAGGTAGTTGCCCCCATTGTAGCCAGCCAGGTATTGCCCCCATTGTAGCCAGCCAGGTAGTTGCCCCCATTGTAGCCAGCCAGGTAGTGCCCCCATTGTAGCCAGCCAGGTAGTTTCCCCCATTGTAGCCAGCCAGGTATTGCCCCCATTGTAGCCAGCCAGGTATTGCCCCCATTGTAGCCAGCCAGGTAGTTGCCCCATTGTAGCCAGCCAGGTATTGCCCCCATTGTAGCCAGCCAGGTAGTTGCCCCCGTTGTAGCCAGCCAGGTATTGCACCCATTGTAGCCAGCCAGGTAGTTGCCCCCATTGTAGTCAGCCAGGTATTGCCCCCATTGTAGCCAGCCAGGTAGTTGCCCCCATTGTAGCCAGCCAGGTATTTGCCCCCATTGTAGCCAGCCAGGTATTGCCCCCATTGTAGCCAGCCAGGTAGTTGCCCCCATTGTAGCCAGCCAGGTAGACCCCCCCCATTGTAGCCAGGCAGAGCCCCCCATGTAGTTAATAAAAATAAAATAATAAATTCCACTTACCTGACCAGGCTCCTGCAGCTCCGGCCAGGCTCCTGCCCGATCTCCTCAGCGACGCAGGGGCGTGAGAGCAGCCGCGCGTCATTTCCCCTGCGCCGCTGATCTGTGTGTACCGCCGCACAGACCCCGGGACTACAGGGTTGGAGGAGCGCTCCCTCCTGCCTCCTCCCCGCACAGTGAACTGCGGGGGGTGAGCGGACCCTGCGCCCCCCTTCACCCGCCCGTGGGAACGGTCCGGCGGCGCCGGAGTAGCGCACCCGCGCTACTCCGGGGCCGCGGCCATTTAAAGGACCCCGGGAGGGCGGGGGGGACCCCAACTAGCCAAAAACAGGAGAGTTGGCATGTATGAGTATGATATCAGGCAGTGGCACAATGACATTCTGGAGGCGGCAAAACAGTATTAGGCCACAGAGTGGCACAATCACACAGTTGGGAGGTCACGGCGGCAGCAGTATGAGGTCAGGCAGTGGCACAATGACATTCTGGAGGCGGGAAAACAATATTAGCCACAGGTGGCACAATCACACAGTGTGGAGGTCACGGCGGCAGCAGTATGAGGTTTAGGGAGTGGCACAATGACATTCTGGAGGCGGCAAAACAAGTATTAGGCCACAGAGTGGCACAATGATACAGTGTGGAGGTCACGACAGCAGCAGCATGAGATCAGGCAGTGGGAGAATGACATTCTGGAGGCGGCAAAACAGTATTAGGCCACAGAGTGGCACAATCACACAGTGTGGAGGTAACGGCGGCAGCAGTATGAGATCAGGCAGTGGCACAATGACATTCTGGAGGCGGCAAAAAAATTTAGGCCCCTCAAATCCACATGGGGGAGGTAACCCAGCGTGGAACATTGCAAAAAATTTTTGGGGGGGCCTTTGCACGAGGGCCCTCCCCTGGGAGGTAAGGCACCAAGTCGGCATCAAATTTCGAAACCGGGGAACCAAAGATCCAAACCAATATGAAACGGGCATGGCGGAGCGGGCTTTCGGCAGGGCACAATGCCATGTGGGCGGGGCCGAAGCAGTGGGTCGAAGGGAAACAAAAAACCGGTGTGGATGCACCCCCCCCCCAACCCAAAAAAAGCACACAGTGGGGCTGGGGCAAATAAAAGGGGTTTTGGGGGGGGGGGAAAATACCTTTTGGAAAGATGGTGGTGGAGGAGAAAGGGGCAATTGCACACGGGTGGCGGCATAAAAGTGGGGGGAGGTTTTGCCCAAAGGCCTGGGCTGGGGGTAAATGGGGCCAAAACCAGCCTGCATTTGACGGGTCATCTTCCAACCCCGGGCCCCTTTTCCCTTTGGGGGAAAACGACCCCCACCCCCAAAAACCCCCCCTTTTGGGGGCCCCTTACGGGCCAGGAAAAATTCCCCTGAAACCCATTTGGGCCCACCCATTTTCCTGGGTCAGCACTTTAAGAGGTGAAAAACTGCCAAGGGGCCACAACCTTGGGTTTTGGGATGACCCTTTTTGGGGGAAAGTTCAAGGGGGAAAAAAAAAAGGGCCCCAAAAAAATAAGAAAAGGAAGTGGAAAAAACCCCCCCCCCCCCCCCAAGGGGGAAAAAAAAAGAAAAAAAAAGGCCCCCCCGGGAACCCTGAAAAGGAAAGGGAAACCGAATAGGAAAAAAAAGAAGAGGAAAAAAGAGAGGGCCCCCAAAAAAGGGGGAAAAAAAAACCCCATTTTGGAGGAAAAAAAAACCAAAAAAAAAAAAAAAAAAACCCCCCAGGACAGGGGAACCAGGAAAAAAAAACCGGGGCCCCCCAAAAAGGAGGAGGGGGATTTATTTTAACCCAGGGTTTTTTGGGGGGGTTTTGAGTTTTATTTTTATTTGTTTTGTTTTTTTTGGGTAGGGGAAAAAATTTTTTTTTCCCAAAAAATTTTGTTAAAGTTTTAAGAAAGGTAGGGCCAGAGATTAAAGGGGAAAATTTTTTTAGAGAGGACAAAAGCGGAATGATTTTTTCTCCCTTCCGGCGCCCCCCCCTCCCCCCCTCGGGGCCCCCCCCCCCCCTTCCCTCTCCCTTTGCTCTTCCCCCCAAACCCCGTCCCGGGCCCCCCCTCTTTCCCCCATCGCCCAACAGCCCCCGGGAACCCCCTAAACCCTTCTTTTACCCGCCCCCGCCCTTTTCCGGCCGGGGGGGCTCTTTTCCCCCGGCCTTTTCCCCCCCTTTCTGGCTGGGTTTAAAACCCTTTCCCCCCCTTCCCCCTGCGCCTCCCCCTCCCTCCTGGGGCCCCGCCACCCTTTTCCTCTCTTTTCCCCTTTTCCCCCCTTTCTTCCCGCCCCACTCTTTCCTCTCCCCCCCCGCCTTTCCCCCCCCTTTCTTCTTTCCCCCCCGGGGTTTAAACTCACACCTGTCCCTACCTTTTCATCTTGTAGGCAAATTTTGGGGGGGGCAAACTTTCAAGGTCGCAGTTTCCTAAAAACCCCCCGCCAGGTTTTCCCCTCTAAAACACTTCACCCGGGCCTAAAAACATGTACTCCCTTCCTTCCTTTTCAGACCCCGCCGCCGTCCCCTTTAAAAAACCCCCTAACTCAAATCCCCCCCCCCTCTCTCAATTTATAATGCTGGTCGCCAAAAAAAATTTTTAAAGGGGGAACTTTCTTCCACCCTCCCAACCATTTTTCCGTTCCCGGTCCCCCCCTTTGGGGGGCTGCTCCAAACCTTTCCCCCCCCCACTCCCTGCCCTTTTTACCCCAACTTTTTTTTTCCCCAACCCCCTCCCCGCCCCCATTAAAGGGGCAACTTTGGCCGGGGAAAATGCAAAAGCACCCCCTTTGGGCAGATTTTGGGTTTTTCCCGGGCCTCAAAAAAAAGGGGCCACCCCCCGTCGGTTGTGCGGGGCGGGGGGAACCCCCATCTGGCCACGCCCCCCACCCACCGGAGGTGGCGGCGTTTTCCCAACCCTGGGCCCCGTTCCCCCCGGGCCACGTTAACCTGCTTACAGCTAAATCCCAATTGGCTCCCCCCGGGGTTCTTGCAAAATTCCAAAAACCCCAAAATCGGTTTTCCCCGGGCTGAAAAGGGGAACTCCCCCGCCAGTGGGAAAGGCCCCGTCCGCAAAACTTTCGGGGCCGCAAGGGGGGTTTTTTCCCCCGGGGGCCCTTGGCCCCAAAACCCAAACGCGTTCCGCTGCTCCCCGGCCCCCCCCCCCTTTTCGGGCTGCGCCCGCCCCCGCCACTGGGGCCCCTTTTTCCCCTGACGAGAAAAAACCCCCTCACCCGGTTAAGGGCTTGCTAAAAAATCTCAGGGTTTTCATCTCATTTTTGTTCCCTCACCGCCCTTTACCGGGCTGTCTAAAAAATCCTCCTCCACCCTCCCATCATCTTTCCCCACCCCCTACTGCAAAGAAGGCGATATTGGCCCCATTTCTTTTCCTTGCCAATAAACTGCTGACGCCCTCCCCCAAATTTTCACCCCCGCAAAATAGTGGCGCGACCCGACCACATAGTAATCTCTGGTGAGGAACCGGATGGAAGAGGCGGGCTAAGGACAGGGAGGGCCGCTGACCCGCTCCCCCGGGCCCTGCCAAATAATGGTTGTGTCGAGGGCCCCCGACTCTGGCGGGGGTTTTCAAAATGTCATCTGGGAGGGAAGAGGATGACCTTGTCAACCAAACTGAACAACACAACCCGGGCCGCTAATGACAAGGGGGCAGTTGTGGGCCTCCGCGTGACGTCCCCTTGCTGTGCTGCACCTGGGCCTGTTTCCGGAATTTTGTCCCCCGCCATCCAGGTCAGAGCCGCCTCCTCTCGTCGACATACTGTTTGTTCAAAATTACAACACTGTTTTTTGAATATACTGTATATGATAAATATACACCCTGTATTTTACTCCAAATGAACCAAATAAGAAGCTTGGGTAACCCTTGGGTATAAATTGCGCTCCCAAATGGGCCCGGAAAAATTTACTTGTATTGTCGTTTAAAAAAAACTGGTGTTTTTACAAAGTCAAAGCACAAACCCGGGTTAATAACCTTCGGACATGAATTTGGGCACAGGAAAAAGAATATTTTTTCGTTAAAAAGACGGTTTATTTTTGCAGCACCCAGCAAAAAAACGCTTTAAATTTAAACCCCTGGATAAAAAAGCGCCAAAAAATTGAGCCCACAAAAAAAACTTTGTAGCGTGTTACAATTGCGGTTTTTTTTACACCACACAACAAAGATACTTTTTTTAAAAATTTAAACCCTTTTCTTTGGAATTAGGCACAGGAAAAAATTTTTATATTTTGGCTTAAAAAGACGGGTTTTCTTGGGGTCAGCCACCAGCAAAACAACCTTAATTAAACCCCCGGATGTAAAGCGCAAAAGAATGGCAGCCAAAAAAGAATGGATTTGTATTGTAAAAAAAAGCGTTTTTTTTAAAAGAAACAACAGAACTGGGTTTTTTTAAACCCACTTTTGGGTATTTAAATGTATATGCAGCGAAAAAGGACCACCTGGTTTTAGATCCAATACCCCAAAAAATTAGAAAAAGAACATTTAAAAAACAGTCCGAACAACGAGATTCCCCCCAAAAAACGCTGTATAAAAAACAATTCTTTAGTAAAGCTTCAGCCGTGGGAGCACCTTTCCCTGAACATTTCAGTGGAAAGGGGGGGAGCTCCCGCTCGCGCCCGGACTTATATGTGCGGGGACTCACAGAATCCCCGGCTCTGATTGGGTTTTATCTCTGCACATGTTGCAGGCTATCCCTTTTTCCCAAGTGTTTTGCCCCATGTAGCGCCATGTCTCACAGCCATTTTATCACAAAGCCACTTCTTTCCCCAATCCCCCCAAAGCTCGACTTCGTTCCAACCGAAGGTTTTCCTGAAATTTCTAAAAAAAGAATTCCACTTCGTTTAAAACAATTTTGCCCCCTCTAGTAATGACCAATAGAGTTTAAAAAGGGTTTTACACAACAAAATAGGGTTTCGGGGGTCGTGTAAAGCTTTTTGACCTGATTTAAATTACAATGGGGAATGGAGTTGAGGGGTTTTCCCCATTCATAAGGGGTTACAATTTTGAGTACATGAGCCCAAACCCCCAATAGGGCATAAACTAAGGGACCAGAGTGAGTAAATTGAGTGCCATAGACTTGCTCAACATATATAATGACCAATAGGGTTTAGCGGATCCACCCTAATCTAAAATGTGGTTACAAGGTGTAAATATATGTAAACCAATAGACCATATCATATGTTCTGTAGGCAATGGTCAAAAACATAGGGGTTCCATACTAATCCAAAACAATGGCTACAAGGTTCAAGTGCATGTAGTGCCCTAGATCAGTCCAACATGTCTATGGTTAATAGAGACTAGATGTTCCACATTATTTAAAATTTAGTTACAAGGTGTAAATACATAGAGAGTCCTTGATCTGACCAACATACAGAGGTAGCAAAGATAAATTTAAAAGATAATGTAATATTATTCCCCAGCACAGAAATATCACAACAAAATCAGTGAAAACATTGAGACAACTAAGAACAGATAACGCGAAAAGCTGTGATATCACCATCAAAGTAAACTTGCTACACATCCAAATGTCCTATGGGTAATGGACAACAAGGAGAAACATGTTCGTAATGGGGGGTGGATCTTTAAATTTATATCCCTGCAGGCTCAAGAACCTGTAGTTTGAAACTACTGCCGGCCACTGCACGCTGGGGGTTGTAGTATCAGAACAGCTACAAAACCAAATCTTAGACATCAATGTCTTAAAGAGAACTTGTCACATAGGTTTCCCCCCTTGCGGGAAGCCCCAACCATGCAGACCTATTCTGTAAGACGGTTTTTTTTGATTTTTAAGCTCAAATCTCATTTTTTCAGCCAAAATCATTCGAAAATTCTTCAAGAGTCATTTTTTTTCCCCCCCCCCCCCCCCCCCGCCCACTGGGGCTAGCCCCCCCCCTCAACATCGACCAATTTATTTTAATAGGTAAAAATGTGAATAACTGTCAGGGGGTGGCAATTTTTGGGTAGCGGGGTTACACCTACTATGAATAAATTTAAGGGGGAAATGCCAAAAACCCCAGACTTACAGAATAAGTGGCACAGTGCGGAAAAGCAGGTCAACTAGCTTCTGGGCCATAACCTATGACAGGCCCTTTAAAAAGATCAAAACCTGAGTTTTTGCGTTCGCAATCAATTTTGCTAGACAATATCCTGAATCTGAAATATTTGTGCCAAAAGTATATTTTTAAAAAAATTCTAATAATCACATTTCAATAATTACTTCTAATTAAAGGAACATTATACCTAGAAATGGTTGATATAAGAATACAGAATATAAGGTTGTCCCGATGCGTGTCAGCAGGGGCCCCTTTTTCGGACAAACTTTTACACCAAAAATTGGGAAAAATATGGGGGATTTTGAACATCCCAAACCCAAATTTTTTTTCTAAACCTTTCCTGGGTCCTAACTCTATCCCTTAACCTTACTGTAAGTGAAAACCTAATTTGAGGTTTGGGTTTTTGTAGAGTTTTAGGAGTTAAATTTGCCTTTTATATGCTCCAAACCCTGTTGCACCCATGAGAGTCACTTCCCAACAACCGGTTGGTAAAAAAAGGGAAAATCACAGGATGAAATCAAGGTCCCCCCACTTCTAATGCCTTTTGCACAGTGGCACTCCTGGAGAGCCTAAATTGGGCCCCGGGTTGAGTTCCCACAGTGATCAAACGTGATGAAACTAAGCAATATTCATCACTTTATTGATTGAAAGGATCCTTTTAACTTATTATGAGATAAAACATGTCCAGTAGAAAGTGCAGCAAAAAAATTTTCTCTGAATTTTCTATTTTTAGGGTCTCTCCAAGTTCAGTGATCACTTACATTTAAGGCACAGTATATTAGGGACGCAAAGGGCCATTCTAAAAATTTAAAGCATGTAAAATCCCCAAAAATTATGACTGGACCGCTACGGGTCCCGATTTGGTTCTTTCTAGTTCATTACGACAACTCGCTCAGGTAAAAAAACTTTTTTCCTAGTTTTTCCACCATCATAATTTTGTAAATCACAAAAATTTGGGGGTGACCCTCCCCGAACACCCCCCCCATCTTAGACGCATTACAAAGTGCCACGGGCTCCGCAAAATCTGCCTACTTTTGGAGTGTGCCTGATTATAAATCTACAGAACAGGGCTGCAACAGTTTTTGGGCAGAAAGAACTCCAGCCCTGTTCATACATGACACTATTAGTCCTTATCCACTGGCCTGATAAGCAAGTTACTCACCTTTCACCTTGTTTCCCACCACTTTTTGGATTCACAAAGACGAGAAGAGGATGTGTTCCTGTAACTGGGGTAATCTAGATCAAAAGAAAAATGTATGTGATTAACAAAACAAATAGCACAGAACCATAACATTAACATTTTTTTTTTTTTTTTTTACTTGAAGTAAATTTTTGTAAAAATTACATTTTTTTTAGAACAAAATAAAGAAAAACATTGTAAAACAGGTCATGGGAATCAGGTCATGTTTGGCATAATATCAAGACTGATCAATAAATCTAGTTGTATTCTTTATTTTATGCAGGAGCAGAGGGTCTGCTAACGAGTTTGGGGTTTTTGGATTGGATGCCACTGGGTGGATAGTCGTCACTTGGGTGATTGTGCTATACGATCACGGCATTTCTGCTTCAAGGGTAAAGGAAGGTAGAAGGGAGGCATGACTGTGTTCTTGGTGCCTCTAGTAGGGTAAAGTTTATCCTTGAGGAGAACACCAAGGTGTATAGAGACTTATAGGCATTGCAGTGCTCACTGGAAAATATGTCCTACGGAAGAGAGCTAAGTTTCTTGTGATACTTTTTGTATTTTCCCCACATATAAAAGAGACTTAAAACATTACTGGGGTTTTTAAGCTAAGACCGTAGCCACTACATAAGAAAAAGTCTCCCATCTGAGTTTATGGTGTCTCTAAGGGGTGCAATTTCTCCTTGAGGACAGCAATCTAAAAATATAGGGACCCTTAAAGGGATATTCTTACCACATTAGATTTAAACATGTAGAGAAAGATAAATTAAAACTGCTTCATTTCAGAGCTGGATCAGTTCTTATGTTATTTTTTACAGAAGATGTCCAAGATTTCCAGGGCTATGGACTATCCCTCCCTGCTCTAGCACCCCTAGCCAGGATAGTGACATCACTCCCTGTGTCTTATCAGCAGCACAGGAGCTTGTCTATCTTTCTTACAGGCAAACATTAACCATTCAGAGCACTGTAGACTTCTGCCCTGCTGTTAAAACCCATCTATCACCATTATCCCTCAGACAGGCTCAGCTAGGAATAGAGAGCTGAAATGCCAATCACTGCCGTAGAACTACCCACAACATTAATAGAAAGTGGAGCTTAATGTTGCTGTGTGAGGAGGCTTTGGGTGAATCCTACTACAACACTAATTGAGAAATTCACTTCAAATGCCATGCAGTGATTGTTGGGAAATATGCAAATAGGTTCTAGAAAAAAGAGCTGGGGCTCTTGGTCCCACCTGTTGGAAGACTGTCCCCTACAGCCACATCCGATGCATTTAAGAGCCTTGAAAATATGACTTATAACTTTCCAAAAAAAAAAGGTCTCGCATTTGAGTTCTTTGTGTGGAGTTTTTTATGTTGGTGCATACGTTGGGTATGTTCATTGTGAATTATTCCAAATTTGCTTAAACTGAATTGTATACACTTAATTAATTTCTGCAGTAACTTTTCCAATATGTAGAAAATCCAGTGAACTCTCCTTCTCCAGGCTCCTCATTCCCACTATTTTTGTCCCTTGGGATGAAGGCCAGTGTGTCGAAAATGTAGGACCAGGGGAATATTCTCTTATTTCTTTAATGCATATGTCCATACAAGGAGAGATGAATATCACTTGTACCACACTTGAAGTTTTGTGAATAAAAATTACCTTTCTAAAAATACCAGAAGTTGTGCTGTGGATTTCTACATATTGGATTTCAGGCATATAGGCTTTTCCACTGGGCACCCACACCCTGTCCTGGTGTGGGGCACCTTTCACCTGCAGTAACATTTCCATAAGGAAAAGTCTTCCATCTGAGTTTTTTCTGTATGGGATGGATGGTGCATATGTTGGGTATGATCATTGTGAATTATCCCAAATTTACTTTCATTGAATCATCTTCATTAATTTTTACATTGTCTTGTATTATATTGGTGCAATGCACCTTCATTCTTTTTTGCTTCTTTCCAAAATGCATAAACATTAAAAAATTTATCTGGTCAAATTCTTAAACCTTAAAGAGGTGTTCCGGGACTGATAAATGCTCATTCGTCCATCAGAGTTCGAGCACAAATAAAAGGGAAGACTCATACTTACTTCCTGTATGCTCCCGTTCACTCCCGGCTGCCGGTCCCTTCAACCAGGAAGTAAGCAGTGAACGTCCATCGTTCACATGACAACTCCAGCCAATCAAAGGCGACAATGTCACCTGCACATGACCCCTCTGGCCTATAATTGGCTGGAGCTGTCATGTGAACGCTGAAGGTTCACTGCTTTAGCCCAGGATGAACGTACCAGAAGCCGGGAGCGAATGGGAGCATCCGGGAGTTAGACGGGTTGTCTCACTACAGAGATTGCTGCTTTTTATATTAAAGATCTAGCAAAAATAAGTCACTTTTCAATGTGTGTCCATTAACAGTGTCCTACCTATTCTGAGATATCCCCTCTTGTATGGGATGCATCAGCTCCTCAGGTTGCTATAGCTATAGACATGTTCGATCTCTCCTGATAGGCTACCAGCACTGGTATGCTATAGCTATAGACATGTACGATCTCTCCTGATAGGCCTACCAGCACTGGTTGCTATAGCACAGACCTGTTTATCTCTCCTGATAGGCTGCCAGCACGGTGGGCTGCTATAAGCTACAGGACCGGCATAACTGCAGCCTAGTAGAAGCCATAAACATGCCCCTGATTCAAGTGAAACTAGAAACATGACAAGGGGGGAAGAAGAATCCATATAGTGAGAAAACCCTTTTAATTTTAGGTTTCCTCATCCATTTTTACTCATACTCCAATGGACGAATGAGCATTGATCAGTCCCAGAACACCCCTTTAAGCACGACAACCAAACTCCATTTGTCTAAAAATTGCCACATCTACTACTGTCATTTGCATACTTTGTTTCCTTATATGGTGTAACTTTTGAAATAAAGAGTTAAAAGAAATGTAAAAAATACAAAGCTTTGGATTCCGACAATTTGAACAATATATTCCAAAGATTATTATTGTGTTTACTGCAATTAATCAATGTATTACCAAGTTTATAAAAATAAATTTACAAAATGAAATAAATAAAAATAAACGCAAGATAATAAAAAAAAATAAAAAATCCAGACTAATGATTCAGCTCATTGAAATACAAAGCATTATGTGTAATAATAATTGCAGTTGTCAAACATATAAGTAATACATTCACTGCTGCTTAATATTATACTGGAACTAATTAAAATTGATTAAACATTTCACAGCTCACCCTCTTGCATATTACGAAGGTATTGACACGCCTGTTTCTTTTATATTTCATCAATTTTAGTTATTTATTTCAATTTCAATAACCATAAAACCATCTATTGTAGAGAAGGATAAACTAAACTTAACATGACAAAGATAAAGTGCTTAGCCTGTGTCCCTATGGACTCAGGTTAATTAATGAGCCTCATCCTAAGGTTATACATGATCTATTACTTCCTCTAATTAGAAGTAATAATCATGATCATTATTCGGGTTAGCTAGAATGGAATAAGATGAATGTGCTTAAGTATGATTAATAATAACAGAAAAAGACGAAATTCAGATGATCACGGCCTAACCTAACATACAGTGCTTACACCGGCAAGATCTTCTATCACATTTTCATTTTACAGCCATGAATTGAATTAACTGGTTTAGGATGATGAATTTTTTTTTTCCTTTTTATCAATTTTTTTGTTCCAATTTACTGTGTTATAATAAGCAGCAATTTAAATCTGTTCTCAGAAAATTTCTTTACCATTAATAAAGACTATGTGACGGTAACAATTTAAAGATTACATTATTTTTGTTTTTAAGTTTGGCATTATTTGGCTAAAAATATTACAAATTACAAAAAATGAAAGAAATAATAAATTAAAATTTTAAATGTAATATCCTTTGATTTTTTTTATTTTATATTCACGATAAAACTATGGTGTATTGAGTAACCTGGATCCATTTGTTATATGACAAAAATACCTTTACAGACTACTTTTAAGGCCACCAAACCTAAATGTAACAACAAAGTGTACAAATATATATAGTATTGGATTTTCAATTTTCTTCCCAATATATTTATATATATATATATATATATATATTATATATATATATATATATATATATATAAATATATATATTATATAATATATATATTGCTATTTTGGTTTTACACATGATTCTACGCCGTTCACAGTGGGATAAAAATACCATACTTCTACATTAACTATATTCTAAGGGTCACTACAGTTGCATTTGTGCTTTATTTTCTCTTGCTCAATAAAAAAAACTTTAAATATATATTTTTTGGGGGGAAGAATATTGAAAAGCCAATAGTATTTTGCTTTCCATTATCTGGAATGTTGGCAGATTTATGGCTCATATAATGGTTGACTGCACAAATCTTTTCTGAAATGTCTCTTTTTCACAATTTGCAATTGAGAGAAAAAAGAAATGTACATTTTAAATGTAGTAATCTTTTTTTTTTCATACTTTATATTTAAGGTAAAACAATAGCTTCTTGAGTAACTTGGATCCACTTGTTATATGACAAACCTACCTTAACAAATATTAGCATTTAAAGCCATCATATCTAGAAAAAATTTACAACCCAAGTTTTTAAAAATATATATATATTTTGGGAAGAAAATTGAAAAGCCAATAAAATTTAACTTCCCATTATATGGAATTTTGGCAGATTTATGGCTCATATAATAGTCGACTGCACAAATCTTTTCTGAAATGTCTCTTTTTTACAATTTACAAAAAATGAGAGAACAAATAAGTTTAAATTTTAACTGTAATATTCTTTTATTTTTTAGGACTTTATATCTAAGGTAAAACAATAGTTTCTTGAGGAACTTGGATCCACTTCTTATATAACGAACCTACCTTTACAGACATTAGCATTTAAAGCCATCAAATCTAATAATTTTTTTTTTTTACAACCCAAGTTTTAAAAAAATATATATATTTTTGGAAGATAATTGAAAAGCCAATAATATTTTACTTCCCATTATATGGAATTTTGGCAGATTTATAGCTCATATAATGGTTGACTGCACAAATCTTTTCTGAAATGTCTCTTTTTTCACAATTTCTTATTGATTTATTTTTTTCTTTGTGATTGATGGAACTTTTTTATTTGCATCATAATATATTTCACTGGAAAGAGGATTTCTGATTAACCCTACTTTAAAAGGTCCATCTATACATTAAAAAAGGGATCTACTGCCAAGGAAATTTTGTAATGATCAATGAGGTGGCTCCAAATTGAAAAGAACTGAATTTACATAGGACAACACCTATAAATGATCACAGTCATGATAGCACATTTACTCTTTAATCCTCTAGTTGCCGGACTCATTTAGGTCGCAATGGCCAAGCAATTTCTATTAGTTTTATCATCGTCGTGTTCTAACAACCTTAATTTTTTTCTTTGCTAAAATAGAGATATAAGTGCTTGTTTTTATGGGGCAAATTAAATTTTTTAATGATACCATTTTGGAGTATGTGCAACATATTGACTAACTTTTATCATTATGCCTTCGGGGGTGGGGGGCATAAAACAGCAATTTACTATTTCGGTTGTAAACTGATTAACTTTATTCTAAGGGTCACTACAGTTGCATTTGTACTTTATTTTTTCTTGCTCAACAAAAACACTTTAAAATTATATATAAAATATATATAAATATATATATATATATATATATATATATATATATATATATCTAATATTATATATATCTATATATATATATATATATTTTATATTAATATATTTTATATATATATTTTATAGTTTTCATTGATGCCATTTTGGGCTTTACAAATGTTTTCTTCCAATACTTATTTTTGTAGCGCAAAAAAAAACCAGTACCCTGGGAATTTTTTGTCTTGGAGTGCACCATGAGGGATAGATATTGTGATAAATGGGCTTGGGCTTTTATAGATGAGGCAATACGTATTGTGTGCATTTTTAATTTTTTTTTTTATATGTTTAATTTTTTTACATACCAAAGGGTTTTGTAAGGACTTTCTTACTTACTTATTTTTTTCTTTGCTAATTGTTGAATTTTTCTTACACTAATTTTTAGTCCGGCTAGAGGACATGTGATAGTTTGATTCCTGACGTGAACAGAAAAATATTTGTATATTCCAGTGTATTATATAAAAACTGATCCTTTTAGGCCTGAGTACAAACATGGCAGACCTGTGGGCCTTCATTAGGCTCCTGACTGACATGAAAATACATCAGCATCCATGCTTACTGGAACCTTTACCCCAGCACCAACTGCCCAGGGATCTTGACTCCTCAGACCAGGCCCGGACTGCCCATAGGGAAAACGCCCGGTGGGCCGCTGGGGTCCGGGCCGCAGCGCCGCCTAGGAGTGCCCGCCGAGGGGGCCGGTGTTTCCCCCCGGTGGGCCCTGAGTGCTGGCGCATGACGCGGCTACAGGGGCCACAATGGTAGCATCTGCGACCGGACCCCTGTGCCAGGGGGCCGATAGGCCCCCCTCACCACACGGCTGCATGGTTGGGTCACAGACACAGGCATGCAGCCATCACGGCCGCCGCCTGCACCACGCGGCACAAGCAGCGGCCGTGGCAGAACATCCGGGATTTTCTGATCCCGGCTGTTCAGCTCCCAGGAGGCCGCGGGGCAAGCGCGCAATGTGATGACGTCATCGCGCCTCTACTCCGTGGCCCGCACCCGGGAGCGAGCGGCCGCCCCGGAGGAGGGAATGGGAGAAGAGGAGGGGACACAGGTAGGTATTATTATTATTATTTAAAACTAATTACTAGCCCTTCCTGCCTAAAAACTAGCCCTGCCTGCCTAAGGTAGCCCTGCCTGCCTAACAATTAGCCCTTCCTGCCTAAGGTCTCCATGCCTGCCTAAAAACTAGCCTTGCCTGCCTAACAACTAGCCCTACCTGCCTAACCACTAGCCCTACCTGCCTAAGAACTAGCCCTGCCTGCCTAAGGTAGCCCTGCCTGCCTAAAAACTAGCCCTGCCTGCCTAAAAAAGTAGCCCTGTCTGCCTAACGTAGCCTTGCCTGCCTAAAAACTAGCCCTGCCTGCCTAAGGTAGCACTGCATGCCTAATAACTAGCCCTGCCTGCCTAAGATAGCCCTGCCTGCCTAAAAACTATTCCTGCCTGCCTAAAAACTAGTCCTGCCTGCCTAACAACTAGCCCTACCTGCCTAAGAACTATCCCTGCCTGCCTAAAAACTTGCCCTGCCTGCCCTAAGATAGCCCTGCCTGCTAAGGATAGCCCTGCCTGCCTAAAAACTAGCCCTGTCTGCCTAAGGTAGCCCTGCCTGCCTAAAAACTAGCCCTGTCTGCCTAACGTAGCCCTGCCTGCCTAAAAACTAGCCCTGCCTGCCTAAGATAGCCCTGCCTGCCTAAAAACTATTCCTGCCTGCCTAACAACTACCCTACCCTGCCTGACAACTAGCACTACCTGCCTAAGAACTATCACTGCCTGCCTAAGGTAGCCCTGCCTGTCTAAAAACTAGCCCTGCCTGCCTAAGGTAGCCCTGTCTGCCTAAAAATTAGCCCTACCTGCCTAAAAACTATCCCTGCCTGCCTAAGTTAGCCCTGCCTGCCCAAAGTAGCCCTGCCTGTCTAAAAACTAGTCCTGCCTGCCTAACAACTAGCCCTACCTGCCTAAGAACTAGCCCTACCTGCCTAAGAACTAGCCCTGCCTGCCTAAGGTAGCCCTGCCTGTCTAAAAACTAGCCCTGTCTGCCTAAGGTAGCCCTGCCTGTCTAAAAACTAGCCCTGCCTGCCTAAGATAGCCCTGCCTTCCTAAGGTAGCCCTGCCTGACTAATGAAGCCCTGCCTGCCTAACAACTAGCCCTGCCTGCCTTAGGTAGCCCTGCCTGCCTAAGAACTAGCCCTGCCTGCCTAAGAACTAGCCCTGCCTGCATAAGATAGCCCTGTCTGCCTAAAAACTAGCCCTGCCTGCCTAAGAACTAGCCCTGCCTGTCTAAAAACTAGCCCTGCCTGCCCAATAACTAGACCTGCCTGTCTAAGATAGCCCTGCCTGCCTAAGATAGCCCTGCCTGTCTAAGATAGCCCTGCCTGCCCAAGAACTAGCCCTACCTGCCTAATTACTGGCCCTGCCTGGCTAAATACTGGCCCTGCCTGGGTAATTACCGGCCCTACCTGGGTAATTACCTGCCTAATAGAGGGGCTTGAATACCTACCTATTGGGGGTCAACTTATTTACATGCCACTTATATGACTTTTTTAATTTCTAATTTTTCGGATTTAACATTCGCTGATTGGGGTACAATTACTAACTTTTTACTGTGTGGGGCACCAAAGGGGGCACTATTACTATTTGGGGCTTTATGGATAGGGAGCTCATACAGATTTGGGAATTGATAGGAAAAGTGCTGGAAAAGAGAGGAGTCTAAGATGTATTTGTGGTAAATTCTACAGGGACGAGTAGTGACCGGGAGAAGAAGACATTGCATGCTGTAGCGGACAGAGAAAAAAAGGGAAGAGAACGACTCATCAGGGAAGACTTCATGACGGTTTGGGGCAGATGGAGAAGAAAAGGAGAAGAGAACAACTCCCATCAGAGATGACGTCTCCTGTGATTCCCTGCTGTCAGGGGTCATTTTACTTCTGTGTGGACTCAGTGCTGTAGTCATGGGATGGTGACCTGAGTACTGGTGCGGGGATGGGGGGGGTTGTAGGTTATGTTGGTGCTTGTATAGTGACAGTGTAGGCTTGTTCCTGATTGTAAAGCAAATGCACACCTGACTGTGATTAGAGATTTCTCTGCACCACTATTTATTTCTTGCTTGTGTGTAGGGGGCTCGCACACAAAGCGGTTTTGGTGCATTTTTTTATGTGTTTTTTGTGCAGAAATGTACAGCATTAACTACTCTGCCTTTCTGCACACAAACACACCAAAAACACATAAAAAATGAACCAAAAATGCTCTGTGTAAAAGCACCTTTATAGTGTATTTTATTTTATAAAGTGGCGAGGTGCGAGAACAAGGGAAATTTTTTAAGCGGATATTGTGTGTGGGCTGGTGGGGGCTTTGTGCCAGGGCTGATTTTTATTCCCAGTCCGGCCCTGCCTCAGACCCTTCCCTAGATATGCCACTTTTCCACTTTAACCTTCTCTCAGCTATCAGTTGGTGGACACTACAACTACAGGCTTTATCCACACTGGCCATCATGGATCTATTTTATAACAGTCTTTATTTCCAATGTTTTCAAGAAACAAAGTAAGGGTATGTTCACATGGCATAATTGAGGTTCGTATTTCGGCCCGAAGTACAGACCGAAATTAAGTTAAAATTAAAGTACTCATTGAGTGTTATGATTTTACTGTATATTCCCCCATGTATACTGTGCAACCTGCGAAAGAATGGACATGTCACTACTTGCTGGCGCCTACACGCCAGGGAAAGGGAAAGTGAATGGCAGCCGGGCTGGAGCACTGTGGAAAGTATGCGCTGGCCAGTGCATTCCATCCCACAACAGGCATATAGCGGCGTGCACAGGTGCGCTTCACTATATGCCGTGAGAACATTCCCTAAAAGAACATTGTAACATAAGACAAATGATGTCACATAATTATAATCATAGAACAGCCCATGGGTACAATTGGGATAGGACCTATTTAACCAGTGATCGTAGACAGTCCAGATCAATATACATAGAAGGATCATCAATCACAGATCCTTTTGATTTTCTCTTGTTCAGTGGAAAAATTTTTTTTGTAAAAATAAAACACATCTTTTCACCTTCTTACCATTGGGTTGGAGTCGTCACTTCAATAACAAAAATATTATTGCCTGTAGTTATATTTCTCCCTTAGGCCTCGATATAAAAGTTGTACCCATCATATGGCATATTCAAAGGGATTGAGGCAAAACCACGAGTGTAAATATGAAAGATTTTCGGGACATAATGAGAGATAAAGAAGCCACAAAATACAATATGGGGCCCAATGTTTCTCAGACAAGGAGACATGAGATAAGGGAGAATGAGAAGTGAATAAATATAGAAGGATCTACATGAGTTTAAGAAAAGAAAGGTAAGGGGAAGACATGGGGAAAAGTGAAAGATGATGAGCCAGTGAGGTAACTTTGTATAAACCCCGGTATGCCGTTGAGGAAAAAATGAGGAAAGGCATAAAATGTCACAAAATGGGAACATACATATGACTGCATGAAATGCTGACATCTATCTAGGTGTGACTGATGGGAGATCTGACTGCTGAGACCCTCACCCATCCTCAGACTAAAAAAGCTATGATGCTTAGGGCTATCTTGGAGTTTGCCTTATCAAGACAATCCATTTTTATAATGAATCTGGCCCAATAAGTTAATCACTAACGCTCCACAAATCTGTCCATATTCAACACACAGTTCAACACTGGCTAGACCGAACTTGTACAAAAATTGATGTTCAAAACCTCTCTTACCTTAGTCATAACCCAAACACTAAGATGGGTTTAGGGTTTTTAGGCCACTTTAGGGTTAACTCAACTTGGCTCCAATGTCACTTCTGCTACAACATCACTTCAAGCCTTATGTGGCGTGGGACTGGAAGTGATGGCAAAGCAGAAGTCGCATTAAGTCGCTGGTGCCGCTGGGCCAGGAAGTGCCCCTCTGTCAATGCCTACACTGACCACCCATTGTCCAGCGAGTTTAGTTCAAGTTACTAACCATGATGACCTATAAAGCCTTCCATAACTTTTACCCTCTATACATCACTGGCTTTATCTACAAATACCTCTGCTCCTCACAGGACCTTCTTCTCTGCTCTCCTTTTATCAGCTCCTCACACAACCATCTCCAAGACTTCTCCCGTGCTTCCCGCACACTCTGGAACTCACTGCCCCAACACCTCAGACTCTCCACCACTTTCCCCAGCCTCAAAAACAACCTGAAAACCCATCTCTTCAGGAGCCTATAACCTGCAATAACCCCACTGCCCCTAGACCCCCCACAAACATGTCTGCCCTTCACCTTCTGTCTCTTTCCTCCTTCCTTATAGATTGTAAGTCATTTAAAGACTGTTAGTCATTTATTGTTGCCACTGTACTTGTTTGATCTATGTTATGGATGTAACCGCCCTCGAATGTACAGCATCCTGGAACACTTTAGAATAAGTAATACGAATAATAATAACAACAGGAGAGTAAGTTAACCTTAAAAAGGCCTACAAATCTTGACCCTAACTTATGGTTAGGGTTACAGTTAAGGTCATGGCTAGGGTTAGATAGGGTTAGAGAAGTTTTGAATGTGAATTTTTGTATAAGTTCGATCAAATTGAATAGGGAGAGATTAGGGTAAGGGTTACAGTTAAGGTCATGGCTAGGGTTGGAGAAGTTTGAATGTGAATTTTTGTACACATTTGATCAAACTGAATAGGGACAGTTTAGGGTTAGGGTTATGGTTAGAGACAATTATCTTTAAATTTATGCCAAAATTAGATTTTGGGCTGACCCCAGTTGAAGAGCTTGGATCTGTGTCAAACTACTTTGTTGACCCGAATCTGAAGCGCACTGCTACTAATCACTATAGGCTTGGCTTCCGAAACCAGTTGGGATCAGTGCGTGGGGAAATAATTACATTTCAACTGTTCCAGTGAATGACTACTCAAGTAATTGGTGAATATCGCTTTTTGCAGCCGACTAATAGCGGGTCCTGACTGGGTAAACCACCTCTCTGACATCTGTTTGAGCATATGGTCAGGGGTTATGTTACTGAGACATTCCCTTTGACATAGTTCTTCAGCATGAGAAGCCGTACAGCTCAGCCCTGAACTGATTAGAAGACAATGAATTGCACAGGAGCAGTACAGATCACTTTTTAAAGCGGCTATAAAATTTTGAAGAGGCATTAATTGCTATAAATCTCTGAACTCCCCGTACTTAGCATGCCAATGCCAAATAATGACCAGGGAGACATAGCCAACTCATCAAATTTTATTGCCACATAATTAGAGGCTCACACTTCAGGCAGAGCAGTGGATTTTTACCATAATGTCTCAATTATTTGTTATTTTATCCAATATGTCAGCCTTCAGCATGAACTGAATTCTTCCTCAGAGTTGTTAATCCCCCAAGTAAATGTCACTTTCCTTATCACTCTTTGGTCACAGTCATGCTGCACTGTTACCCCATTTTTGGGGAAGGGGAAAATATCTGAAACGTTCATATAAACATTAAAGTGGTTTTATCATTTCATTAAATGGTCTTCAGAATAAGAGGACAGTGAAAACAAGCAACTTTGCAATTGGATGTCATTAGCAAAGCTGTCTTGTTTTCACTGTCTCCCTTATCTTCGTTTTCTGTAAACACTGTTCCCCAGTTCCTGTCGGATTCCTCCTCCTTTCATTTCATTGGCTGACGGCTCTACTAATTTACATTCTGTTCGGCCCCCTCGGTCGTATTCATGGGAGCGCGCATTCCTGCCTCTCTCACTCAGAATAAGGGGCCGGCAACATTTCACTCTGCACAGCCACCAGCTCCTCATTGAAACTGCAGCTGCTTTTACTATCAGATAACAGCAGAATTGTGCCTCAGTGCCTAATGCTCCTGCATAGAAGGGAGATGGATCTGTGCTCTAGAGGAGTTCATAGAAGACTGGATTCAACTGTAACAAACCTCCAGCTGTGAGAGGAGAAGAGATCAGTGCTCTGAGTACATAGAAGACAGTCTATACTGAATGCAGGCCTGTGGTATGTAAATAGCTCTTAAAAAATAAGACTGCATAGGGAGAGGAACAACACAGTGAAATGTGGAGGGGGGGTGGGGGGTTGAACACACTGACTTCGGAGCGAGCATGAACAGTGAAGGGGGAGGATGATGTTATCCCCCTTCAGTTAAGAAACACCCAGCTGAAAGGGGTAGAAATGCCCCTGGATTTCAGGAACTGAGAAAATCAAGCTACAAGAGAACAGTCGAACTGATGAAGCGATACATCCTCTTTAATTCTAAATCCTTAAAAGCTTTAGTGATGGTCACAATGTAATGATACATAGAAAAGCAATCATGCCATCCCCATTATATACAAAACTTAGCTCCCACCACTTAAAAGGGTTTTCCTGTCTCAGGGATGTATGACAGACCAATAGGATAAGCCATCAATGTCTGATAAATGCAGGTCCCAACTCTAGGAGCAGCACCTATAGTGAGTATAGAACCCCATAAAGCTCCATCTAGAATGGAGAGTAGGTTGAGTTTGCATGATTCTCTCCAATCTGTTCTACGGGGGTTCCCAGGACAGCCGATGAGACCACCTGGCTATACCTATCAGACATTTATGGAATACCTACAGATATGTTATGTGTCTGAGATGGGAAACCACTTTAATATCCAAAATAAAAAGAAATACACAAAATAGGGTGAAATTTATTTATTTTTTGCCTGGAGTGTTTAACGGATTCCCAGACTACAAATTCCATGTATCCCACCTCAAGAATGAGGTTCCATTCAGGGGTGTAGCTAGAAAACCCCATATAAAACTTTTGCTTGCCCCCCTCCTCCCTCCGACCACTAACATTTACTGGTGCCCGTTAATAACAGTCATGCAGTTACTAGATAATAAAAGGAGCAAATACCTCACCATACATATCATCATCATATGGCTACCAAGCAAATCCCACTATACCAAGACCAACATTACCAATAACACTACTACATAAGACTCGAATATACCGCTATATCACTAATTACCACCACATAGTGACTGAATAATACCCCTACACTATTACTAAATAAAGATCAGTATATAAAGACCAATATTACTGCCACTTAGGGGTAACCATATAGTGGTACATACCAGTGTACACAGGCTCTGCAGACTGTATATTACCACCATACAGTGACCATATAGTGGTAGACACCAGTGTACACAGGCTCTGCAGATTGTAATTATACCTGTCCATGCATGACCATATAGTGTGTGTAAAAAAGTAGACACCAGTGTACACAAGCTCTGCAGACTGAATATTACCTCCATACACTGACCATATAGTGGTAGACACCAGTGTACACAGGCTTTGCAGACTGTATATTACCTCCATACAGTGATCATATAGTGGTAGCTACCAGTGTACACAGGCTATGCAGACATAGGTGATTACAGCACAGTGACATCTTGAGAATGACATGTTACATTTCTCTGGTGAGTCGTTCACTTTTCCTTTTCTTCTCCATCCAGTCCACACCGCCATAATTACTTCTTCCGACCACCACTCACCCTTGCAGATTTGGACACAAATATCTTAGAATCCTCACTTTTCCAGCACCTCCCTCACTGTCCCCCACCTCTGTACAAACTTCTCGTGGGTAGGAGAGCAAGTACAGCCCATAGCTTAGAGGCTCAGTCTCCTAGAGGGGCATGGAGGAACAGAAGACTAACCCCCTGGGGACTGTGCTACAGCTATATCTTGTACCACTCATATTTATATTACCCGGAAGGTAGTTGGGCCCTAGGTGGCTAGGTAGATCCCAGTTAGATAGATTGGTAGGTCCTAGGTAGGTTGGTAGGACCCAGGTAGCTACATAGACCCTTGTTAGATGGTTTGGTAGGACTAGGTAAGTTGTTGTGGCTTAGGTAGGTAGATTGGTAGGCCAGTTAGGTTCCAGGTAGGTAGGCCGTAGATATGTTCCAGTTAGGTAGGCTATAGGCAGATAAAAAAGTCCCAGTTAGGTAGGTAGGCTACAGGTAGGTAGGAAGTTTGGCTCTAGGTAGGCAGTAGTTAGGCCCAAGTTAGGTAGGTAGGCCCCTGGTAGGTAGATAGGTAGGCTATAGGTGGGCCCCTATTAGGTAGATAGACCACAGGGGGACCCCTGCTAAGGCCACGCAGTCAATGCCTCTGAACGCTCAGAGAGGAGCCGGGCATTCTAAGGCAGGGTGCGCCATCCCCCTGGTGTGGTGGACCCTGTAGCAGCCACTATGGCTCTTATGGAGGTAGTTCCGCCCCTGAACCTTTGTTTGACTAGACTAAACAGACCATGTGGGAGGAAATGGTGATGTCAAGCCTGCTAGGTCACATGATATGCAGTTCAAAGAAATCCTACAAGCCCCCTTTTGAGCACATTGTAAACTGAAGCAGAACAAAACAGGCATGAAATGCCTTTGTGGCAAAATCCCTTTAATTTGCGGGGTAGGTTTTTTAACTGGTCTGCAGGGTTTCATTTAGTGGTCCCTGTCTTCCTTGGTCCCCTGTGTCTACAGTTTCACAGTGCTATGATGTGATTTGATCCAAATCCCAAGTGCAACATTAAAAATGACATAAAAGTCAGAAACAATCAGCTGTAAACTATATATTATATCCCAGTTGTTTGAGGATTATCTGATGCTTGAAAATGTCCTGCATATCTAATAGTAAGTCATATATGTGTGACTCCTCCAGGGACCATACACAACATGACAATATAATGTACTATATCACACCAACGAAATATGTAATATTCATGCATCCAAACCTGAAGGCCTTGTCCGTCCACCGTTACAGAATTAGCTCTCTGCATTTTTACCCTTTCCCCAGATTTGTTTCCTTGCTGGGAACAATTCTTTTCTCGCTTGACCGTTGACTGTCTTTCCTGTTGGAAGAATTATAAATTAATTGAAACATGTTAATTGGTTCTGGGATGACCATTGCATGCGAAAACCACAACTTTATGGAAAACTAGTAATTGACTCAGAGAATCCAACATGTGACCCCAACATAATGCAACATGAAGTTTCTGCAGTAACTTACAAAGGTAAAACTGGACCTTGCATATAACATCCAAAAGAGCTGCTGGAAGCTGGAAATCACTTTCTATGATGAGGACGGGAGCTTCCAGGGTTATGGACTTTATACACAATGGATCAGAGAAAAGAAAATGGGACCCTCACCTGTTGACCATAGGAGCCGCTTATCCTAGCACATGAAAAGAGCAATATAGGACATGTAGTACCACACTGTACTGTAGAGAGGCTCTAAAGACCACCAATCACCACATGCACCTCACTAATACTGCCTGTGCCTCACTAATATATGTAAGAGCAGTACAGGACATGTAGTACCGCACTGTACTGTAGAGAGGCGCTATAGCCTGCCAATCACTTCCTGCGCCTCACAAATACATGTAAGAGCAGTACAGGACATGTAGTACCACACTGTATTGTAGAAAGGTGCTATAGACCAATCACTGCAGGCACCTCACTAATACATGTAAGAGCAGTACAGGACATGTAGTACCACACTGTACTGTAGAGAGGCGCTATAGCCTGCCAATCACTGCCTGTACCTCACTAATATATGTAAGAGCAGTACAGGACATCTAGTACCGCACTGTACTGTAGAGAGGCGCTATAGCCTGCCAATCACTGCCTGCGCCTCACTAATACATGTAAGAGCAGTACAGGACATGTAGTACCACACTGTACTGTAGAAAGGTGCTATAGACCAATCACTGCAGGCACCTCACTAATACATGTAAGAGCAGTACAGGACATGTACTTCCACACTGTACTGTAGAGAGGCGCTATAGACCTCAGTCACTGCATGCACCTCACTAATACATGTAAGAACAGAACAGGACATGTAGTACCGCACTGTACTGTAGAGAGGCGCTATAGACCACCAATCACTGCTTGCGCCTCACTAAAAAATGTAAGAACAGTACAGGACATGTAGTACCACACTGTACTGAAGAGAGGCGCTACTAGATCACCAATCACTGCATGCACCTCACTAATACATGTAAGAGCAGTACAGGACATGTAGTACCGCACTGTACTGTAGAGAGGAGCTATAGACCGCCAATCACTGCATGAACCTCACTAATACATGTAAGAGCAGTACCGGACATGTAGTACCACATGTACTGTAGAGCGTATGACCCCCAATCACTGCATCACCACTAATACATGTAAGACAGAACAGGACATGTAGTACCACCAGTACTGTAGAGAGGCCTATAGACCCCATCACGCATGCACCTCCTATACATTAAGAGCAGTACAGACTGTATACTGCACTGTACTGTAGAGGCGCTATAGACACCAATCACTGCATGCACCTCACAAAGCATGTAAGAGGCAGTACAGGACATGTAGTACTAGCACTGTACTGTAGGGAGCCACTATAGACCTCCAATCACTGCATGCACCTCACTAAAATATGTAAGAGCAGTACAGGACATGTAGTACTAGACTGTACTGTAGAGAGGCGCTATAGACCACCAGTCACTGCATGCACCTCACTCATACATGTAAGAGCAGTAAAGGACATGTAGTACTAGACTGTACTGTAGAGAGGCGCTATAGACCACCAATCACTGCATGCACCTCACTAATACATGTAAGAGCGATACAGGACATGTAGTACTAGACTGTATTGAAGAGAGGCACTATAGCCTGCCAATCATGACATGACATGAATAACAGACAGGGTCAAACCATAAAGGGTAAACAACCCAAAAAAATACAAAATACATAAAAGTACTTTACTAGAACAAAAACGGCAAAATACATTGCTGCTTACAGAGGGGGTTTGCAGCTGGACACTTCGTTAATAGATATTTCAGTAGTATGTAGGTGACTTTTATAGGTATCCTTGTTATACTTTATACAATTTTTTTGGAGACATAGGCAGTGTGAGCACATTTTTATTCTGAGTTTTTTGGTCTTTTAAATGCATTTTACATGATATTGAGTTTTGCATTTCCACCCTCACGTTGTAGGTTCTTTTCAGTATGAATTACCACCATATGGTCTAACATATGTAGAATAGTTGCCCATTTATTTGTAGGTGTATTTATCAACAGGACCTTAATAAAAAAAAAATGATTCAAAATTATCACACAGTATATATATTTTTTTTAACTTTATGCCTCTGCATGACACAGATTACAATTTCATTCTGCACAGTAACAAAAATATACTGTATATTGATGCATTTTGGTCCAATGTATGTCAAAAGGACATTCTTTTGCCGCAACTACTTCACCCTATAAACATCTCCATCCCTCACCTTCTGTCACCTCCCTCCTCTCTAAGCCTTCAAGATCAGGGTCCTCTCTCCCTCTCTACCAGTTGTAAGGCAATTAGTGTTGCCATTGTACTTTGTTTGGACTTATATTATGTATGTACCCCCCACCCCCCACTCCTTCCTCGAATGTACAGCAACCTGAATTTACTGGAGCTTTAAAATAAATAATGCATTTTGCAAATGCCAGGTAAATGGGATTGGCAAATACCCAAATGTAGTTCATAAACCAATGTGTGAACTGAGCCTGAGTGGAGTCAGATCATTCTGGTGCTACTAGCATATTATCATCATCTGTAGTGTTGAGGATTAGATTCTGGTCAAAATCAAATTCAACCAAGATTCAAGATTTCAATTTAGGTCAACCCAGATCAAATTTTGGCATGAAATTTAAAAAAAAAAAAACTAAGTAGAATTATAACCTTTAACCGAGAATTATTATTTTTTTGGCTTTGTTAGAATTTAAGGGATTGTCTGGGTCATATAAAGAATAAACAAGAAGATCCTCGTGTCCATGGTCTTCAGTTTGCTGTGTTCTTCTTTTGGTTGCAATGAGTAAGGGTGTGATAACACCCGAAACGCCTCAGCTTTGACTTTCCACATTATAAGGATGCTGTTTTTTTAATCATTCCCAATAAAGCCTTTGGATTTTATGGCTGGGACCCTTTCGTCTTATTGCTGTATTACTCTTCAGCTTCTTCTGTGTACCTCATGCCCTCTCCAGGTGGTATACGTGCAAAGACAACCCAGCAGCTGGCATTCTTTTGGCGAGCTGGCATTTTTTCTTGTTTCTGTTCTTCTTTTGGACAGGCACATTCCCACTGCAGGTACGGATCATGTGCCACTACTTTCATCACTCTTCGGGGCTGTTCACTTCCGAATTGTGATGTAAGGGAAGTGGCACATGACCACCGCAGCCAATTAATGGCTCCATCCAGAAGAAGCGCACAGTAAACAGAAGCAATATATTATAATATACAGTCCAAGTACTTACCACTCCCACTCTGTAGATGATCTTGGCATGGAGGGTGCTTAGAGCTGGCTGTGGACTGAATTCCTAGGGATTTCTATATATAAAGGGAAAAGTCTCACCACCCCTTTATGCTGTGAGCAAGGACCACTGGTCATCCTGAAACGTGTTAGCAAGCATGTACCTATTTTTTATGGATTTTATTATTCTACAATAAAGTTTTGCTACCTTTAATGCTAACGGAGTGCCGACATCGGTTTAATTCAAGACAGTAAACAAAAGACCGGAGAGACCCAGTGCTGGAACGAAGTTGAGGAGGAAGGGGGGTATAGTTTTCCTTTTTAAAATGGGGCACCAGGAGCTTCTTGTTTGTTGTTTACATGAACCGGGCAACCCCTTTAACTTACCTCTCCGCAGTACTTTTAGATCCAGGGATGCCATTGCTCCCATGTGACTTCTGTTCCAAAGTCACTTCCACAAAGTGACATCGGAGCGAAAGTTACATCGGATAAACAGCGTCGGTATATTCAGAAAAACAATGGAGAAGTAGCTTAAAGAGGATGTATCGCTTCATCAGTTCATGTGTTTCAATGTAATCTCAGTTTCTCAGCTCTTCAAATCCAGGGGCGTTTCTTCCCCTTCCAGTGTTTCTTAACTATAGGGGGATGACATCATCCCCCCCCTTCACTGTTCATGCTTGCTCCCGAGTCAGTGTGCTCCTCCCCCTCTCTGTCTGAGTCCACATGTCACTGTGTCGTTCCTCTCCCTATGCAGTCTTATTTTGTAAGTGCTGTTTACCTACCACTGCATTCAGTCTAGACAGTCTTCTATGAACTCAGAGCACTGATCTCTTCTCCTCTCACAGCTGGAGGTTTGTTACAGTTGAATCCAGTCTTCTATGAACTCATAAAGAACAGCACAGTTCTGTCTATGTTTACAAGCAGGAGCATTAGGCACCGAGGCACAATTCTGCTGTTTTCTGATTGTAGAAGCAGCTGCAGGGTTACTGTGGAGCTGCTAACTGTGCAGAGTGAAATTGTTGCCGGCCTCTTATTCTGAGTGAGAGAGGCAGTAATGCACGTTCCCGTGAATACGACTGGGGGCCAGACAGAATGTAAATTAGTAGAGCCATCAGCCAATGAAATGAAAGGAGGAGGGATCCGATCGGCACTGGGGAACAGTGTTTACAGAAAAAGAAGAAAAGGGAGTCTGTGAAAACAAGACAGCTTTGCTAATGACATCCAATTGCAAAGTTGCTTGTTTTCACTGTTCTGAAGACCATTTAATGAAATGATAAAACCCCTTTAAGTCCTAAAACTCTAACCCCCAATTAGGATTAGGGTTAAGATAGGGGACCGAATGACAAAAATTTAGTGTGTCCGAAATCCAATGTTTTTTTTCAATTTCATTCAAACCAGTGTCGAACCAAACGGGGGCAGATTTGGACAACACTTATCGTCACATTACCAAAAGTTTTTCCAATGCTTCATAAATCTTTACCGTCGCTAACATTGACTAAAACGGAATTTCCAGTTTTTGTTTGGCGTCTGAATGTGTCTTCTGATTTCTTGTAGCGCTGATCTACTTACCTATATATTTATGTATATTAATTGCTTTTGCGATTAAATAGACCCTAAAGGGCTCTATTTATCAAAGTGTTTGAGAACTGTGTGTCTGGGGGACTAATTAGGAAAAATGTGATGGTACATCAAAAAACAGCTGTTCAACGCGCTATAAAAGCCAGATTTGTATATATTAAAGCACTGAAGTCGGAATCTATTCCATAAGGGTCAAATCAGTGCGAGTTTCTGGAGAATTTCGCTTTTTGAATGGGCGTCGTAACATAAAAATTCATTGAGTGAGTCTGAAGCGTAACTTCAGAATTCGGCTCTGGATCTCTCCTAACTTCAGGGGGTCTACAAGCAACATGATTCTTTGAACATGACCTGTCACCATTTTTTATCAAGTTTTGCCAGTCAGTCATAATATTAAAACCACTGACAGTGAATAACATAGAAAATCTCGTTACAATGACATCTGTCAAGAGGTGAGTCCATTCTTGAAGTTGATGCCACACTGCAAAAACTGTTCAGGAGTCAGGGACATGACAAAAAGGTGATGACTTGGTCTCTGAATTCCCCAGATCTCAACTTGATCGAGTATTTTTGGGTTGTTCTACAAAAACAAGTCTAATCTATAAAAGTCACAGCTCATAACCTTCAGGATATGCTGCTAATGACTTGGTGAAAAATTAGAGTCCTAAGATGCTTGAAACCAACCATGTCTAGTTGGCTTAAGACCGTCCATGCCCCCTTTCCAAGGTTTTCATAGTCGGATTGTAAAATGGTTATAAAATCGTTCATAAATGAGGAACATGCCAAAAAGTTCCAAGATCTCAACCTGATCGAGTATTTGTGGGATTTGCTACAAAAACAAGTCTAATTCATAGAGGTCACAGTTCACAATCTACTGGATGTGCTGCTATTGACTTGATGAAAAATGATAGTCCTATAGGGTAGCAAACCACATATGTCTAGTGGGGTTAAGACCATCCTTACCCCCTTTCGAAGGGTTTTATAGTTGAAATGTAAAATGTTCATGAATTAGGAACATAACAAAAAATTTAGGGTAATGACTTGGCCTCCAGTTTCCCCAGATCTCAATCCAATCGAGCATTTATGGGATATGATAGAGTAAAAAAAAGTCATATTCATTGAGGTCACGGCTCACAACCTACAGGCTGTGCTACGGAGGACTTGGTGCAGATACAGCAGGGCACCTTCTGAGGTCTTGTGACGCCCAGGCTTTGATGGGTCAGAGCTGTTTTGGTAGCAGGAGGGGGTTACATAGTTAAAGGGGCTTTGCCATGATCTAATGTTGACGTGGGATCCTCCAAAATGGGTATTTAATCCCTTTTCTATATATATATGTCTTTAAAAAAAGTGAAGCTTGTGAGATCTACAGCCTTCCTTACATGCCCTTAGTTTCCTGATAGTTTACATTAGACACAACCAGGAGCTGACAGGAGCTGATCTGGCCCCACTTGCGTTGTTTGCACTTCTTATCTGATGGCAGGGAACATGAAAGAGCTTTGAAGGGACTGGGGAGAAAAGATCCTGTGTCTTTTGTATAGAGAATCCACTGGTTGTAATGTAATTATCTGAGTAAACATGCAGACGCTCCCTGGATCCCTGCTCAGCCCTCCTCCCCCCTGCATCAGTTTGTGAACAAATGAAAGAACGTTGCCTGCTCGGAGCTTATTGTCTCTCCTGTGCACAATACAGTTATCCCCTGTGGATTAGCCAAACAATGTTTACTCAACTACAGAGACTGAATATCAGGAACGTGCATGGGAGGTGCAGTGATGACATCCCAGAGGAGGTACTTGTTTTTTTAAACACAGAAACACAACGCCCCTTTTTTCAAGCCTCAAGAGGGGAGAATCAGCCTGTTTGGTGAGGAACTTACTTCTTGGCAAAACCCCTTTAATATAGTTGAAAAAAGATATATGTCCATCAAGTTCAACCAAAGGTGGGGAAAGATGTGGATGAAGGGAAGGGGATAGGAAATGCTTTAGCATTGTTTCCCCTACTGATGAAGACTTTGGAACCGATAAGACAAGAACCAATCTGCCTTAAGGAATAATTTATTTCTGATCCCAAAATTGCCATCTGAGTGGATACAGATGTTTTATGTGGCCATATAAGTATTAATATTATTCAGTAGTAAGTTGTTATCTAAACCTTTCTTGAAACCCTCACCTGTTCCTGCTGTGACCAACTCCTCAGACAACTATTTCACAGATTCAGAATTCTCAGGGTGAAGAAGGCTTTTCTCCTCTGGAGACTGAATCCCCTTTAAAAGGGCTTTACATTAAATAATTTTTCCCCATACTTTTTATAGGGGACATTTACATCCTTATATAAATGAATCAAGTCTCCACGAAGCTGACTTTTCTCAAGACTAATTAAGTTTAATTCTTTAAACCTTTTTACAATTTAAATATGAAGGTTGATTGGTGTAGGTGCACATATGGGCCGAAGCCGGAGCGAGCGTAGGGGGAGGCGCCCCCCCGCATGACCCGGCGTGACGCGCTCGGCTGGGCGGGGCTTAAGTGCAGGGAGGCGTGTTTTTTGTCATCCTCGTGGATGACCCTGCGTGACGCGGCGTGACGTGATGGCGGGGACGGGGCTTGTGTGGGGGGCGGCCTTTAAAGCCTCCCGCACGTCCACAGGAAGCAGCCGCGCCCTGTAGGTGAAATCTCCCACCCTCCCTCCCTTTATTTGGTGGCTGGTGTTGGGGTCTTTGGCTTGTGTTGATTTGGCGCAGTGTGCTGGGAAAGTGAGCAATCAGTCACAGTGGCTGGTTGGCGGTGGGGTCCTTGGAGCTAGAAGATGGTGGTGGGAGTCATAGCCCGCTATGGCTCCCTAATCACATGATGGAACATGTGATTGGTCTGGCGACGGTGGGGCTCTTCAGGAGGGGTTCCTGAGAGCCAGGTGGTGGAGCGGTCGCCAGGGGTGGCCGCTTGGTGCCCTCGAGCTGGGGGTGACGGCTGAGGGTAATTACAAAAGGAGGATGGGTCGCCAGACCGTGTGGGTGGCTCCAAGGACCTGCAGCCCCAATGGTGTGGGATGTTTTGGTGCTCTTTATGGTGAACGAGGTTGGGGGTGTGTATGTTTTGGAATGTTGTTTGGAAAATTAAAAAGGTTATTTATTACTGTTTTTGTATTTTTGTTAATAAAACGGCTGCTGTGGCCATTCAATCCAATGCCATTGTCGACTTTTATTCTGGTTATCGGAGGGGAGGTGGAAAAGGGATGGGTTAGGTTATATGTTTGGGAATAGGTGCCATAGTCGGCACTGCCTCTGGGTCAAGGTTTCCTGTCAAATGCACCATGCAGAGAGGGTCTTGCTTTTGCCATTCTCCCTGCTCCTTTGTTATAGGCGTTCCTAACACAGCCAAGTGGCTACGCTCGGGTATATTCGGAACCCCCATAAATATTAGGGGGAGCTGCGCAAGCGTGGTCATCTATCTGTTCATTGAAATCATTTTACGACTTGGTAAAACCCTTTTAAGGAGAATTTTCTTCATAACAGCGGTCAACTTGCTAAAACTTTTTCTTTTGTTCAGCTGTTCCCGCCTTGTTAGTCCTCGTCAGAGAAACATAAGATCCCACTCATAATCATGACAGGAAGATAAAACTGCACTTCACTGCTTTTACCTCAAGGATTTTTTAGTTTTTAATTAAAACTATAAAACATTCTGTAAAATGTCACCAAGTATAAAGAACAGGCTTGATGTTCTTTGATAATACATATAGCCAGGGGCATAGCTATAGGGGGTGCAATGATAGCAATCTTACCCAAGCTCTGTTGCCTGAGGGGTTCCACAGGCCCCTCTGCTACATGAGAAGACATTACTATAAATGGGACATGGGCGGTGGGGGTCCTGTTGTTACAGATGTTACATTAAGGCCCAGGAGCTTTATGTTGAACCTCTCTTAAATCTGTTAAAGAAATTGTACAGGGAGACTGAGGTTGGGAGAGCGGAAGATAAACAAAACACAGCAAAGGATCCTGGGGCTTGTAGTTTCACAGGGCAAATGGGAAACATCTTTTAAATAGATAACGTTCTGTGCCTTGATATCATGGTGCATTATATGTCATGAAAATTGATGCTACTCTAGGTCTCTGCATATAGCCCTTATCAGGGTAGGACTAAGGTGCCTAGGGCCCACCAGTGGAATTTGGTTTGGGGGGCCACCAATGGGTTTGATTCTTGTGGCCCAGCAGGGGAGCTGATTCTTGGGACCCACCAGTGAAGTTCATTCTTAGGGCCCACCAGAGGGTTGATTTTTGAGGCCCACCAGTGAAGTTGATTTTTGGGGCCCACCGATGGGTTGATTCTTGAGACCGACCAGTGGAGCTGATTCTTGGGGTCCACAAGTGATGCTGATTCTTGGAGCCCACAAGTGGAGTTGATTTTTGGGGCCCACCAGTGGAGTTGATTCTTGGGACCCAACAGCGGAGTTGATTCTTGGAGCCCACCAGCGGAGTTCATTCTTGGGGCCCATCAGCGGAGTTCATTCTTAGGGTCTACTGGTGGGTTGATTCTTGAGACCCACCAGTGGAGCTGATTCTTGGGGAAACCAGTGATGTTGATTCTTGTGGCCCACCAGTGGAGTTAATTCTTGGGGCCACCAATTAAGTTCATTCTTAGGGCCTACTGGTATGTTGATTCTTGAGACCCACCAGTGGAGCTGATTCTTGGGTCCCACCAGTGGAGTTGATTCTTGGGGCCCACCATTGGAGTTGATTCCAGGGGCCCACCATTGGAGATGATTCTTGGGGCCCACCATTGGAATTGATTCCAGGGGCCCACTGGTGGGTTGATTCTTGAGACCCACCAGTGGAGCTGATTCTTGGGTCCCACCAGTGGAGTGGATTCTGGGGACCCACCATTGGAGTTGATTCTTGGGGCCCACCATTGGAGTTGATTCTTGGGGCCCACCGGTGGAGTTGATTTTGGGTGCCCACCCTACAGCTACTGTAAATGTTTCTAATACGCTGCCTTTTGCTTTTTGCCTCTTCCTCTCTGCCAAAGATGTATATACAGTTTCAAAGAAACTCCAAGTATGCAATGCTCAGGGTCCCATCCGGGGTTTCTACTGCTCCCCTGTTGGTCAGTCCGAGCCTAGCCGTAATAGAGAATCAGGCTGATATTGCATATAATGCATAGATGTGTCCTCCATATCCTCTAATTGTGACAAAATGACTTTATATAATGCGCCATCATGACAGCGTCTTTCCCTTTTGTGATAATGAGACCTAAGTGCGGCGTCAGCCGGATTATTTCACCGTTTTTTTTTTCTCTATGATAATTTATTCCACCAGCCACTTGACAGTAAGTACAGCAGATCTTAACCAGGTTAGATCTCCGTCTTGTACCGAGGTTCGATTGCTATAAAGATTCTTAAATTGACTGACAGTCAACCTCATCATGAACTTTTATTATCCGCATGTAATTCTTAATTGGGTCCAATGAACAATAGCTGCCCTGAGTTATAGACTCTTTTTTCTCACCATATAATTAGGATATAATTACCCACAGGATATCAGGATGATGTAGAACCTTTATACTAAACGTGCCCTCATTAAGAATCTAGTCGAAATGTACATTTATTCAATCAGTATGAATTAATTAAAATGTTACTGGAATCACGGAGATGGCAATAAAGATGACATTTATTAAGAAATGTGATAGCTGCCTCCGTAGCCAGCAGAAGTGCCGCAAATTTGCCCAGTACGCTGAATCTGCTATAAAATAAACAGGAAGAAGGCATGGCTGTAATAGGAGGTGCGCTCCACTCAGTGTGTACTGCATCTCTGTATTACCGGGGCCCCGAGCTACAAGAAAAGGATGTAGAACCTACATAAAACCGTACTGCTATATAGTGCACCATGTAGTGCTGCCATGCCACCATATAATCAGGGCTATGGAGTCAGAGTCGTAGAGTCAGAGTCGGTGCCCATTTTGCAGGAGTCGGAGTCGTTATAAAATAGACCAACTCCGACTCCCAAAAATATATAATAAACTGGTTCCGTTACTTCAATGCAGTGCCAAGAGCAAGAGGAACTGGGTCTTGCCAGTGCTACTGCTCCCATAGCTTCAGCCTTATCACATGAGGAGTATAATTGATGACATGGAGCAGGCAAAGCGTTTCCACAGCGAAAAATTTTTATCTCCCAAAGCAAACAGATTGACCAGATTTCATCAAAATTTATTCACTTGTTCTCAAAGAAGTAGAAGATCAACCGTTCATCAGACCTGACTGTGCCTGAGGCGATTACTTTATACCCTGACATTGTTAGAGATGTTGCCCCTGTGGTCACCGCTTTGCCCCCACCCCAAGTTAGTGTAGAGAGGCTGTTCTCTAGCCTGAAAATAATGAGTCCAGATCCGAGGTCATCTATGAAGGATCTGATGGAGGCAATACTATTTATCAGAACAAATTCAGAGACGCCACAAATGTTATTCAGAATGTTTTTCGTTGAAAACTGCTTTTTCCCCACTTACTGCAGCGTTTTACATATTTACAATTTTTTTTGTTTTTTGTGTTCTAAAGTTGTATCCAATAAATAGATTTTACACCAACAAGCAAAAGGCTAACAGTGTTCTGCCCTTGTGACTTTCTGGCTAAATATCTCATTGTCCACTACAGCTTTGACCGTGAGACTCCCATCATTTTATAGACAATCTTCTTGGCTATACATTACTTTGACCTGCAGCTATTTAGCATCTGCTTAGTTCTGCAGATTTTTGTCATGTAACTGCATTGTTACTCTTTTGCTCCTGGTGGTGGAACAATCTTTTTCTTCTTGTTACTACAAATTACAACCTGTTCTCACATTCCCTAATAGCTCAGTGTGTTATTAGGCTGATTACCAAGCGAAAGGTCACTGGTTCGAGCCGCCATGAAGATTTCCCAAGAGGAGAGAAGCAGCATCATTCAGCTCATCGATAGCATCTCGGGGCCAAGAAAATTGCCAAACTGCATCATGTGAGGCCCTGACAGATGGAAGAATATGAAATGAAGTCCTTCCATCCATTCCAAAGCCAAGATGTGGATGTCCAGGGGAAATATCAGAGACAACAAGTCGCTCATCACAAGGTCAATCAGTTCTAACGTGACAGACACGGCAGTGGAAGAGGCTCGTAGGCTTTGTAAGAGCGAGATCACAGACGTCCGTGCAAGCACCGGGCGCATTACACAGGTCTGGAATGATGGCCCGAAAAAAGGGGAAGAAGCCGCAACTTCAATCTCATCATAAGAAGCGTCGGTAAAGAGTCTAGAAAAAAGTACAAAAAATTGAAGATTGGAAACAGGTGATTTGGAGCGATGAAATGAAAGTCAATAGACCAGGCTCTGATGTGGGCAAATGAGTTTGGAAGAATCAAGAGAACAGGAAGCTAATGGGTCGAGAAATTGATGAAACTGTCAGGTTCGGTGGAGAAAGCCTAAGGATATGGGGATATTTCACAGCCAAAGATGTTGGAGACTTGACCAGGATGGATGGTGACCTCAATGGTGAGCTCTATGTGAGGGTCCTACGAGATGAGTTACTTCATACATTCGAGTACTATGGGTATGAAAAGGACGACATAGTGTCCAGCAGGACAACGACTTGAAGCAGACATCAAGGTTGGAGACGGAATGGTTCAATGACAATGAAGTAGAGTTGATGTATTGGCCTCTACAGTCCACAGACCTTAACCCAATCGAACACTTGTGGGTAGAGCTGAAGAGAAAGTTGTATTCGTACCCAAGTCCAGTCTGCACCAACATTGGGCATTCCCAATGTAGAAGAGACCTGGGATCAGATTTTGGTCAAGACATTCTTGAATCCGATCCAGAGCCCAGAAGGATTCAGGCAGAGCTGAAAGCTAAGGTGGATTTACCAAATACTAACAAAATAATACAAATTAACATTTTGATTTTTAGGAGCAAAATGGTAACAATGCAGTTACATGACAAGAATCTGCAGAACTAAGCATATGCTAAATACTTACAGGTCCAATTTATGCATAAGATATGTAAGATGATTGTCTATAAAATGATCGTAGTCTCATGTTCAAAGCTGTAGTGGATGGTGAGATATGGAGCCTGAAAGTCACAAGCTCAGAACGTTGTTATCATTTTGCTTATCAGTGTAAGTTGAGGAGTAGGAGTTGGAGCTTTGGCTTACCAACTCCACATCCCTGCATACAATGCCAAAATAGCATGAAATGAGTTATCGCATACACATGGTGAGGACAGATGCATATCACCAAGAAACCTGGTCTCAATCTGTCATTTTATTCCGTGTGTAGGTAGTTGGCACATGTTGACCAGTTAGTTTAGCTGTGTGAATACAGCTTAGTCCGGGACGGCTTTTACCGGGAGCAGTTTTTAGTGGGTGGGTGACTGCTCCCCGTGTTCCAGGCCAGGGTTTAGCTGGGCTATGTAAGTCAGCTTGTTGGCTGATTAGGTGTCTGCTATAACAGGCCAGGGCATTTGAGCCTGAGAGGCTACACCAAGAAGCGACCAATGCTTTGGACTGCGGCTCTAAGGTAGTAGTGAGGGAAAATGCTACCTTATAGCGAAGGCTCAGATGAGCAGGAATTATTTTGTGCATTGTTTTGTTTGCCATGTCTTTATTCAGCTATATCCAAATAAAGGCTGGAAGAGAACCGAGCTTGGACCTAAAATGTGCTGCTAATATTGTGTTGTGTTTGCATTGTTTTTAGCTGCCACACCAGCGTGCACCTATGTACTTTTTTTCAAAATGGATGTGCAGACCATATTTCGTTTTTGCACTAAGGGCAACATGTATGAACGGGGCTGCGCCAGAAGTCTGGTGTCTTTTCAGCCCGAAATCTAGCACAGCCCTGTTCACTATATTTCTAGAATACTAGGCACATTACAGAGCGTCCGCGGCATTTTGTAACGCGCCCGATCTCGGGGGGGGCGTGTGGGTGGCGATGTGCACTAGAACTATCGATTTATAGATTCAGTATGGCATTTCTAGGCGCATTACTGCTGGAACAGGTAGAGCCCTTTCAAAGTGGTTTACCTAGTCCAGAATTGATGTTTCTGCGCTAGAATGCGCCTGATTTATGACCCGCAGTAGAACAGGTTCATCCTAAGAGCCTTACATTGTTTATTATGTGTCAGCAGCATTAGGTGACTGACACCTATTGTATAGCTGCTAGCAGCAATTGTCCGGGCTGGGTTTTTATCGGAGCGGCCAAAGAGCTGGGTGGGATGGTCGCTCCCACATTTACAGGTCCAGGCCAGATGGCTATGTAAGCCTGGTAGTCAGGTGAGCTGGAGAGTGTGGCACCTAGTCTCACTGCAAGTTGCTGTGGAGTAAAGAGATTTGTTTTGCAGGTCCTGAGGCTACTATTATACCTTTCCAGAAGCGACAGCGTGCCCTACTGACAGTATTTATGTACTGTAAATATACGGTGGGCCCCAAGATTTAACTCCACTAGTAAGCCTCAAGAATCAACTTCACTGCTGGGCCCTAAGAATCAACATTACTGGTGGTCCTTAAATTGTAACTCCACTGGTGGACCCCAGGAATCAACTCCACTGGTGGACCCCAGGAATCAACTTCACTGGTGGACCCCAAGAATCAACTCCACTGGTGGACCCCAGGAATCAACTTCACTGGTGGACCCCAGGAATCAGCTCCACTGGTGGGCCTCCAGAATCAACTCCACTGGTGAACCCGAGGAATCAACTCCACTGGTGGGCCCAAGAATCAACTCCACTGGTAAGCCCCAAGAATCAACTTCACTGGTGGGCTCAAGAATCAACTCCACTGGTGGGCCCCAACAATCAACTCCACTGGTGAGTCCAAAGAATCAACTCCACTGGCGGACCCCAAGAATCAACTCCCCTGGTGGCCCCAAGAATCAACTCCACTGGTGGCCTCAAGAATCAACTCCACTGGTGGCCTCAAGAATCAACTCCACTGGTGGGCTCCAAGTATAAACTCTACTGGTGGGCGCAAGAATCAACTTCACTGGTGGCCCCAAGAATCAGCTCAACTGGTGGAACCCAAGAATCCACTCCACTGGTGCGCCCCAAGAATCAGTTCCACTGCTGGGCCCCAAGAATCAACATTATTGATGGTCCTCAAAATTCAACTCCACTGATGGGCTCCAAGCATCAACTCCTTTGGTGGGAGTCCCCAAAGAATCAGCTCCATTGTTGGGCCCCAAGAATCATCTTCATTGGTTGGCCCCCAAGAATCATCTCCATTGGTGGGCCCCCAATACTCAACTCCACTGGTGGACCCCAAGAATCCACTCCACTGGTGGGCCCCAAGAATCCACTCAACTGGGGGTCCCAAAGAAACAACTCCACTGGTGGGCCCAAGAATCAACTCCACTGGTAAGCCCCAAGAATCAACTTCACTGGTGGGCTCAAGAATCAACTCCACTGGTGGGCCCCAACAATCAACTCCACTGGTGAGTCCAAAGAATCAACTCCACTGGCGGACCCCAAGAATCAACTCCCCTGGTGGCCCCAAGAATCAACTCCACTGGTGGCCTCAAGAATCATCTCCTCTGGTGGCCTCAAGAATCAACTCCACTGGTGGGCTCCAAGTATAAACTCTACTGTGGGGCGCAAGAATCAACTTCACTGGTGGCCCCAAGAATCAGCTCAACTGGTGGAACTCAAGAATCCACTCCACTGGTGCGCCCCAAGAATCAGTTCCACTGCTGGGCCCCAAGAATCAACATTATTGATGGTCCTCAAAATTCAACTCCACTGATGGGCTCCAAGCATCAACTCCTTTGGTGGGAGTCCCCAAAGAATCAGCTCCATTGTTGGGCCCCAAGAATCAATCTTCATTGGTTGGCCCCAGAATCATCTCCATTGGTGGGCCCCCAATAATCAACTCCACTGGTGGACCCCAAGAATCAACTCAACTGGTGGGCCCCAAGAATCGTCTCCACTGGTGGACCCCAAGAATCAACTCTACTGGTGGGTCCCAAGAATCTACTTCACTTGTAAGCCCAAGAATCAACTTCATTGGTGGGCCTTAAGAATCAACTATACTGGTGGGCTCCAAGAATCAACTTCACTGGTGTGTGCCAAAGAATCAACTCCACTGGCGGACCCCAAGAATCAACTCCCCTGGTGGCCCCAAGAATCAACTCCACTGGTGGCCTCAAGAATCAACTCCACTGGTGGCCTCAAGAATCAACTCCACTGGTGGGCTCCAAGTATAAACTCTACTGTGGGGCGCAAGAATCAACTTCACTGGTGGCCCCAAGAATCAGCTCAACTGGTGGAACTCAAGAATCCACTCAACTGGTGCGCCCCAAGAATCAGTTCCACTGCTGGGCCCCAATAATCAACATTATTGATGGTCCTCAAAATTCAACTCCACTGATGGGCTCCAAGCATCAACTCCTATGGTGGGAGTCCCCAAAGAATCAGCTCCATTGTTGGGCCCCAAGAATCATCTTCATTGGTTGGCCCCCAAGAATCATCTCCATTGGTGGGCCCCCAATAATCAACTCCACTGGTGGACCCCAAGAATCCACTCCACTGGTGGGCCCCAAGAATCCACTCTACTGGTGGTCCCTAAGAATCAACTTCATTGGTGGACCCTAATAATCAACTCCACTGGTGGTCTCCAAGTATAAACTCTACTGGTGGGCCCCAAGAATCAGCTGCACTGGTGGGCCCCAAGAATCCACTCCACTGGGGGACCCCAAGAATCAACATTATTGGTGGTCCTCAAAATGCAACTCCATTAGTGGTTCTCAAAATTCAACATCACTGGTGGGCCCCAAGAATACACTCCACTGGTGAGCCTCAAGAATCAACTCCACTAGTGGTCTCCAAGAATTCACTCCACTGATGGACCCCAAGAATCCACTCCACTGGTGGGCCCCAAGAATCAGCTCCACTGCTGAGCCCCAAGAATCACTCCATTGGTGAGCCCCGAGAATCAACTCCATTAGTGGTCACCAAAAGTTCACCCCACTGGTGGACCCCAAGAATCAACTCCACTGATGGACCCCAAGAATCCACTCCACTGGTGGGCCTCAAGAATCAGCTCCACTGCTGGGCCCCAAGAATCCACTCCATTGGTGAGCCCCAAGAATCATCTCCACTAGTGGTCACCAAGAATCAACTCGACTGGTGGATCCCAAGAATCAACTTCACTGGTGGACCCCAAGAATCAACATTATTGGTGGGCCACGCAATAATCTTCTCCACTGGTGGGCCCCAAGAATTATCTCCATAGGTGGGCCCCCAAGAGTCAACTCCACTGGTGGGCCCCCAAGAATCCACTCCACTGGTGAGCCCCAAGAAAAAAACTCCACTGGTGGGTCCCCAAGAATCAACTCTACTCTTGCATAAACCCCACCCATTTTGATTAGCATATAACATAATTTATTCTGGAGAGTGAACACCATAGAAAAAAGAATCCCAGTACCAAAATTGCTGGATTTTTTTTAGTTTTTTTGCTTCCCCCAAAAATCGGCATAAAAAGTGATCAAAAAGTCGCTTTTATCCCAAAATGGTGTCAAAAAAACCTACACTTGAGCCCACAAAAACGAGCCTTCACTCGTTCATAGGTCAATAAGCCAAAAACTTATTGGTCACAGAAAATTGCTCTGCACCACAAAGTTAATAAATAGACAAAGCTTAAAGTACTAAAACATAGTGGAAAAAACTATAGGTATAAGGTAGGGCTCCGAATCCAACATGGTGCTTGGTCCCTATGCCACCACCTCAGACAAGCACTGACTGCCTCGTCCAGGGAAAGTGGGAAGTGGGTCCTTGTGCATCCGACCTTGTTCATCTCTGCTCACTGTGTCTAAGCTCTTGCGGGCCACATAGAATTACATGGCGGGGCCAAATAGGATTGTGAGTGTGATACATGTGCTGTAGAGGCTGGTACTTTAGAATTATGATATTCCCCTGGTGGGCAAAAGAAACGTCAGTCTGACCCTGACCATAGCCGCAAAGATTGAACATGCAGCTCCTATGGAGCCCATGGTGAGGCGGTTGAGTCATGGAGTTGCACACTCCTCTTGCTAGGGACTGTCATAGCAGCTACCAACTAGGAGGAGCTTGTGGTTAGGATGGAGCCCATTCTGAGTATTGATCTGAGGCCCCATAGCTTTACCCAGGGGACAAATGGAAGCAGCTAGAATCTCTCACAATGAATCGATATAAGAAAATAGAGCACCTGCATGAGTGACGAATCCTCACAGTCGTAGGAACCAGCAGGCGGCAGTTCTTACAATCCTGCTCGTTAACCTTTAGTTAACCAATTAACCCGATGTCAAGCTAACAAGCTCAGCTGTCCCTGAGGCCGTGTTCACATGTTGCATTTTTTGCTATGATTTTTCATCAAATGTGACTGGAAATCGTGAACCCAGCCCGAACTTGACTTTTAATGAAAATCCTTACAGGTTCCCGCGAGATTCACAGGAGATTAATAAAGGTCCATGAACGAGCTCTAAAAGGGTTCAAAACACTCTACAGGTGCAAAACACAAAGGCACAAAAACAAAAGCTTTCCCATCAAGTAGATTGTGTTCCAGACTCACATCCTTTTTGCCATCTAATACTGTATCAATGTAACATCCGTTCAGAGCCTCCATCACAGAGGTGAAACCAGGCATGTTTTCCAATGGACACCGATGGCATTCGACAGACCCCACTGACTACAGCGGGATCCGATGGGTTATCACTGCAGTGTCCATCATTTTAATGGGAAAAAAAAGAGTACAGCATGCTCTGCTATTTCATCTGCAAGGAAACTTTCAATGCAGATGTGAACTACACCTATGCAGTAGGTAAAGAGGAAATCGGACATGTTCATCCCCGGACAGAAGGGACAGATACAAATTGTTGGCCCTATGTGTCTATTAATCCCTGGACAGAAGGAGCAGCTACAGATTGTTGGCCCTATGTGTCTATTAATCCTCGGACAGAGTTGGTGGCTATAGATTGTTGGCCCTATGTTTCCATTAGTCTTTAGGCAGAAGGGGTAGCTACAGATTGTTGGCCCTATGTTTCCATAGATCTATAGCAGTAGGGGGCTACAGATTGTTAGTCCTATGTGTCTATTAATCCCCGGACAGAAGGGGCGGCTACAGATTGTTGGCCCCATGTATCCATTAATCCTTGGGCAATAGGGGCAGCTACAGATTGTTGGCCCTATTTGTCTATTAATCCCTCGGCAGAAGGGGCGGCTATCGATTGTTGGTCCTATGTGTCTATTATTCCTGGGATAGAGCTGGTGGCTACAGATTGTTGGCACTATATTTCCATTAGTCCCTGGGCAGAAGGGCCGGCTACAGATTGTTGGCCCTATGTTTCCATCAGTCCTTGGGCAGAAGGGGTGGCTACAGATTGTTGGCACATGTTCCATTATCTTGGCAAAGGGGCAGCTACAGATTGTTGGCCCTATTTGTCTATAATCCTCGGACGGAACCGGCGGCTACAGATTGTTGGCCCTATGTTTATATTAGTCCTTGGGCAGAAGGGGTGGCTACAGATTGTTGGCCCTATGTGTCCATTAGTTTCTGGACAGAAGGGACTGCTACAGATTGTTGGCCCTATGTGTCTATTAATCCTTGGACAGAAGGGGTGGCTACAGATTGTTGGCCCTATGTTTCCATTAGTCCTTGGGCAGAAGGGGCGGCTACAGATTGTTGGCCCTATGTGTCTACTAATCCTCGGACGGAACCGGCGGCTACAGATTGTTGGCCCTATGTTTATATTAGTCCTTGGGCAGAAGGGGTGGCTACAGATTGTTGGCCCTATGTGTCATTAAGTCTTTGGACAAAGGGTAGCTACAGATTGTTGGCCCTATGTTTCTATTAATCCTTGGGCAGAAGGGCAGCTACAGATTGTTGGCCCTATGTTTCCATTAGTCCTTGGGCAGAAGGGGCGGCTACAGATTGCTGGTCCTATGTGTCCATTAGTTCCTGGACAGAAGGGGCGGCTACAGATTGTTGGCCCTATGTGTCTATTAGTTCCTGGAAAGAAAGGGTGGCTACAGATTGTTGCCCTATGTATCTATTAGTCCCTGGACAGAGTGGGGGGCGCATTTTGTTGGGCCTAGGTGTGTTGTTATAGGAACATTGAATTTTGCTATTTTTGAGCATCATGGCTGGTGCTATTAATAGTAAATGATGCCAAGGGCAGTATATAAAGGGGAACTCTATTATTTCAGGGGCATCATGTTTTCTATTATAGGCACTCTTAATGGCACTCTCATAGGGGCACTGTAACTGATGCAACGATACATGCACGGTGTGGGGTGTTATCATAGGGGCACTCTATTATTTCAGAGGCATTGTGATTGGTGCTATTATAGAGGCTCTGTTTATAACAATATCATAGGGGCTCTGTAACTGATGTTTCAACAGAGGTACTGTGAATGATGCCGCTATCAGGGTACTTGAATTGTTGCTTTAACAGAGGCATAGTGAGTTGCCCAAGGGCCACTTTGAATGCGTTTATTACAGGGGCTCCTCAGATGATGCTGTTAAAATGAAATTGTAAATGGCACTACTAAAGTGGTACTGCAAATTTCATAATTGCAGGGGCACTGAACTGTGTTATTTTGGAAGGATCATGACTGCTGCTATAATAGAGGCACAATGAATGGTGCTCATATATGACACTATCATAGAGGTACTGTTATTGATGCCACACCACAGGCTATTACCAGGACGCTAAAAATGGTACTATTACATGGCACTGTGTATACCATGGTCATAGAGGTACTTAATGGTATTATTTCAGGAGCATCATGACTAGCACTGTTTATGGCACTATCATAGCGGCTCTATATTATTTCAGTAGCATCAAAATCAGTCCTATTACAGGGGCACCGTCAATGGTGCTATCATCACTTCAGCCATGGATATGGAGTTTCCTGATTTGGATACAGCAGACGTTACTGGAGACAGTACGCCATAGACACATGCTCATCTATAGTGAAACCCGTTGCTATTCCTATCATTGCATTGGCCCCTGGAAGTACTTGGCACCTGTATTCTACTGAAGGAAGAAGCAAAGGCTTCTACTAATTTATATGGTTCGTGATAGTTTGTCATAATATTTCATTGCTGATTTTGTCAAGAAATTCTGGCTTATTTGCTGTTTGATAAGGTTTCGTGTGTTTCTCTTCCACTCTAGCCAATCTTTTCTACAAATATTATGGCAGGAACTTTCCTGCCATGCTGTCCCATTCCACTCATGCTTAATAGGTCAGCAGGAGTTTCTGTGTTATGTCTGTCTCGTCTGTATTTGATTAAATTGGTTGGGTGGCAATGGCTCAGGATCCTTGATGGTCAGCTGACCTAGCTAAGCACCTGAGCTCATAAGGCCTCTATAAAACTCAGCTGAAGATGGCAATCTGTGCGGAGTATAGAAGTTTGGATCCTTTCTAGTCCTGCTTTGTTGGATTGTTCTGTCCTGTCAGTTTAGTTGGGTCAGACTGATATATCTTTTTTCTACTCTAATTCTTGTTGACCTATTTTTGGACTTTGTAGCTTTTGACAAATATAGATTTTAGGGGACATGTATGAAAATTGTCTAGGTTTAAGACTTTCTTTGTTGCCCATAGCAACCAATCAGAGCTCCCCTTTCATTTCATATAGTGCTCTGAAAAAATGAAAGGGGAGCTCTAATTGGTAGCTATGGGCAGTAGTTTTGAACAATTTTCCAAAAATGTCGATTTTGTAGAAAACCATTTAATTCCCATTAAAGTCAATGGGAGAAGATGATCGGGTTAATTTTTTGAACCCAATTTTTCCAGAAAAATTGGAGCGGATCGGGATCGAAAAACCCGAAAATCGACTGGATTTTAACTTTTCTCGATTAAATCGATTAAATCGCTCAACAGTAATAGGCAGCAAAGAAAGTCTTAGTTTTAATACATGAGGCCTTTGGTATTTGTCTAGTTTCTTTTGAACCCTGCACAGGACTTACTGGTCCTCACCCTACTTACTGAATTAGAGTCATTTGTAGCTTTAGGACATATTTAACCCTTTCCTGACAGATGGTCATAATAATATGGCTCTTCATTTTTTCCCTCCTCCCTTTCACAGAGCCATAACTTTTTTATTTTTCCATCTACATAGACATATGAGGGCTTTTATTCTGCGGGACAAAGTTTACTTTCTAATAGTGTCATTCAACATACTATAGAATATACTGGGAAACCACATAACGATTGTAAGTGTGAAAGAAAACGTACGTACACCATGTTTGCGAAGGTTTTGTTTTAACGGCGTTTACTCTTTGGTATTAACGACTTATTATCTGTGTTCTGCAGGTCGATATGATTCCATCAATACTAAAATGTACAGTTTTTGTTATGCTTCGGAATGTAAAAAAAAATCCAAACACTTTCCATTATTTACATTTGCGCCACGGCGCCATTTTCTGCGACCAATAACTTTTTTGTTCTCCCACCTATGGACCTGAGGGAAGGCACATGTTTTGCAGGCTGGAGTGTACTTTTTATTGGTATAATTTTGGGATAGATGCAACATCTTTTTATCACTTTTATTCCAATGTTTAGGGGATATAAAAATGACCACAAAAACCCTGCAATTTTGGCGTTTGGATATTTTTTTGTGTTCACCGTATGGGATAAATGATGTTATGTTTTAATAAATCAGACTTTTAAGGACGCAGCGATACCGATTAAGGGAGACACGTATGAAGGAAGATGATTCGAAGTGAATTGTCGAGTCTCGTTTTCAGTGTATAATGCGCCTGAATGTATGAAAGTGTTTTTTGTGTGATTAAAAATGGCGTCAAAAGTTCCCGCCTCTCATCTGTGTGTTTGGTGCATTATGGAACTTAGGCGCATTAGTAATGCACCAAACATGTATAAAGGCCATAGATAAGCTGTAAATAAGAGAAGTCATTAGAATAGCATGTCAGTGATAGAAACTATGGGACTGACCCTGCTTGGAGGACCACAGGTCCCAGCAATACCTGTGCTGTGCTGGCTCCTGCTGTATGTAGAATAAAGGGTGAGAGCAGCAAAAATACATTTCAAATTTAATAAAAATTAAAAATTGCAAAATCTGAACATCATCATCAGTGGGTTATTTAATGTAAAATTAGTTTTAGATTCTATTAAATTTAAATGCATTTTATAGGAGATCTTTTTATATTTTTGGGATATTAGATATTTTCATATTAATTTATATGATCACATTTTTTAATTTAATTTTATACAGTTTGATAATTATCAGAAATTACTTGTTATTATTGCACTGGTGGAAGTTAAGAAATATTGGACATTTTTTTCCCTTACAGCAAATCCAGCTCCACTGCGACTCCTCAGGCTTAGGCAGATCACATTGGGATAGGTCTGCCTGTCCGAGCAGTAATGCGCCTGGTTTTGCTGAACCACATTCATATATGTGTCTAATATTACGAGTGTGGTGTGGCGCCCCCAGAACACCCCCTCATGTTAGGCGCATAAAAAAGTATTGAGTCTTACGATCAATGCACCTAACACATTCATTAGGTGCATTAGACATCATAGCCGCTCACTTTGGCACGTTTGACGCCAGATAAGGGTGAAAAACCCGATCATACAGGTCTCCCTATGTGTCACATCTCAATTATTTATTTAATGTATTTGTAAAATGGCAAAATTGATGATTTGAACTTTTAATTATACTATAAAAACGTTTTTTTTTTCCCTTTACACTGTAATATTTACTTGAGCACTGGGGGGCTAGATTGTTAGTACACCCTTCTGCATTGTATGAACAAGGCAGAAGGGTGTTCAAAGATGGCGGTTCCAGCATTTAAAATATGGCAGGAAGTTAAAAGGAAACCTAAGCCAGCTCACCACTCCTATAATATGAACTGCACGGATCCTCCAGGTGGAAGGAGGGAGAATGACAATGTGGAGAAAATTGATCCAGGAATCCGCAGAAGGTGCTTAAAAATCTTCTTTATTAGTAATCCATTAAAAAGGCAGAGATAGAGCGCAGGACAAAAACAGAACGCTGCTGACGCGTTTCGGAACTTACCCTTTAGTCAAGGAAGTGTTAGAATCGCAGACATGGCGGGGATGGAAGCCTGCATAAGGTTTCCAGCCACCATGTTAACCTATTGGGACTCCATGATCTTACCACAGAGTTGCATGTCACCTTGCATTAGAAAGTAACTGCAAAGCTTTTTTGCCTCTATTGAGATTGCAACTAGCAAGACAGTTGTACACTTTGTTTGGATAACTTTGATTCTGCACAAGGTGAAGCATGAGGACAAAGCCTGAACTCCATGGTACACTTCTCCAATGTGCAGGGACTGTATCTAAAAGACTGTTGGCCCTATGTAGCCCTGGAAAATGTGTGTGTGTGGGGGGGGGGGGGGCGGTGGGGGGGAGGAACAGGTTGTTGGCCTTAGGTGTGTTGTTATAAGAACATTGAATTTTGTTATTTTTGGTGTTATTAATAGTAAATGGTGCCAATGGCTCTATATGAAGAGGCACTATATTATTTCAGGGGCATCTTGACTGGCGCTATTATAGAGGTATTCATATATGACACCATCATAGGGGCACTGTAATTAATGCTACACCAGAGGCTATTACCAGGACGCTAAAAATGGTACTATTACATGGCACTGTGTGTACCATGGTCACAGAGGCACCGAATTGTATTATTTCAGGAGCATCATGACTGGCACTGTTACAGGGGCACTGTTTATGGCACTATCATAGAGGCTCTATATTATTTCAGGAGTATCATAACCAATGCTATTACAGGGGCACTGTTAATGCTTCTACAATTAAGGCATTTTAATATTTTAGGAGTTTTATAACTGGCGCCATTAGAGAGACAAGATTTGTGATTTTATTTATTTATTTTTTTAATTTATACTGTAAAAACTTTTTTTTATCTTTACACTGTAATATCGTGCCCCCCTTGGTTACTTGACCACTAAGGGGCTCGATTATTAGTACACCCTTCTGCATTGTATAAACAAGGGTGTTCAAAGATGGCGGTTCCAGTACTTTACTTAACATGTGGCAGGAAGTGTTAGAATCGCAGACATGGCGGGGATGGAAGCCTCCACAAGGTTTCCAGCCGCCATGTTAACCTATTGGGACTCCACAATCTTGCCACAGGTTTGCATGTCACCATGTATTAGATAGTAACCGCAAAGTTTTTTTGCCTCCATTGAGATTGCAACCAGCAGATGGTTGTACCACTTTGTTTGGATTACTTTGTGTCTGCACAAGGTAAAGCATGAGGACATAGCCTGAACCCCATGGTGCACTCCGCCAATGTACAGGGACTGGATCTAACAACAACATTTTGGAACAAAATTGCAAATAATACAAAAAGTGTATCGATCGCTAGCAACAACACAAATGCTACTGGTTCCAAAACACCCGATAAGGCTGCAGGTCCCTTTCCCCTGGACTATTAGGAAAAAAAATGTAATATATAACGGAAAACTTTTAAATGATTACAAATGGAGCATAAAATCTAATTAGCCCTTTTGGGTTTTTTTAAACCTAATTACACTTAGTAATTATCTCGAAAATTTTAATTTAATTACGATAAAATAATGACTTCATAGAATATGTTGACGCTTTATTGTTTAAATATATTAAATCACTGACTTTTTTGGCTCGTTCGAAAGTCTTGAACATTTTATATGTGAACAAAAAAAAAAAAAAAAAATCCATTACCAGGAGTTGGAGAATGAAGCCGGAAACATAAGAATTCAGTTCCCTCTGCTGGTTATCAGGAAAACTGCACCATGAACTTTGTTGCAGACGGAAAAAGTAGATGCAGCTGCTGCAGAAGCTCTTTTGGATGAGAAAGCAGAAAGCTTTATGCATTAACTGGATGGTTTGAAGCTAAGGGCGACATGTATGAAACCTGGAGACGACACGACAGCTTTAAATCGCATTAGAGGAGAGTAGAAGGCGCCAGTCTGTAGGAAAGCGTCTCCCAGCACTTTATATTGTGCCCCCCTACAGCAAAGAACCTTAATCATGGCATACATAAGGGTCTTCAGACCTGAAACGCTTAGTCTTATCTTGGGAAAATGTTCTATTTAAACTTCTGTGGATTCCTCCTACAGCTTGGATGTTACACCAAAAGAATTTGGTCTCCTGTTGGCCCCATTTCTCCAACTAGAAGCTGGTATTGCCTGTCTACTATAATACTGCCCCCTATGTACAAAAATATAACTACTATAATACTACCCTCTTTGACAAGAAATAACTATTATAATACTGCCTCCAAAATAAGAAAAAGACTACTATAAAAAGGGGCCCTCTAGTACAAGAATATAACTACATAATACTGCTCCTATGTACAAAATATCACATAATATGCCCCCCTATGTACAAAAATATTAAATTCCCCTTTAATCCCTAAAAAAAAACTGCTCCCTTTGTACAAAAATATAACTATATAATACTGCCTTTGTCAAGAATATAACAAAAAACCCCTTTTAAAAAATAATTAAAAAAATTCCTCCAAATTACCAAAAAATAAAAATTACTATAATATTTTCCCCTCTTTACAAAAAAAAATTTAAACTATTTTAAATATTTCTCCTATGTACAAGAATAAACTACTTAAAGCCCCTATGACAAGAATTAACTACAAAAATACTCCCCCTTTAAAAGAAATTAAAACTTACTAAATTTTTTCCCCCCTTGAAAGAAAAAAAACTAAAAAACCCCCCTTATTAAAAAAAAACCTTTAAATCCCTTGTACAAGAAAAATACTATAATACCCCTTTTGTAAAAGAATATAACTATAAAAATAGCCCCTTTACGAATAATATAAAACGTTTACAAAATAAAACTAAAACCCCCTATGTACAAGATATAACACTATAATACGCCCATGTACAAGAATTAACTACTATAATACGCCCCTATTACAAAAATATAACTACTAAATACTGCCCCTATTTTACAAGAATAAACTACAAAACGCCCACCTTTGTAAAAAGAATATAACTACTATAATACGCCCCCTATGTAAAGAATATAATACTAAAATACCCCCCCTTGTACAAAAATTTAAAAAACTATAATACTGCCCCCAAGTACAGAAAAAAAAAAAAAGAAAAAAAAATAAAAATGTTTTTTACAAAACAATTAAAACCCCCCTTTTGTAAAAAATTAACACATAATATCCCCCTATGTACAAGAAAATAACAATAATACTGCCCCTATGTACAAGAAAAAACTATATAATTTGCCCCAGTCAAGAAATAACTACTATAATACTGCCCTTTTTTTTCAAGAAATATAACTCTATAATACTGCCCTTGTAACAGAAAAATAACTATAAAACTGCCCAATGTACAAAATATAACTACATAATATGCCCCTTTAACAAGAATATAAACTTAATACTGCCCATGTCGAATAAAAATTATAAAACTGCCCCCAAGTACAAAGAATATAACTATATAATACTGCCCTATGACAAGAAATAACTATATAATACCCTGCTCCTAGAAACTTGAATATAAACTACTAAAACCCCCCTATGACAAGAAATAACACTATAATCTGCCCCCTATGTAAAAAAGAATAAAACAAACTAAATACCCCTCCATAAATAAAAAATATACAATAAAAACAAAATATTTCCCCCTATGTACAAAATATAACTACTTAATACGCCCCTATGTACAAAATAAAACACATAATACTGCCCCTATTACAGAATAAACTACTATAATACTCCCCCTATGTACAAAAAATATAACTACTATAATACTGCCCCTTGACAGGAATATAAAACATAATACTGCCCCCTATGAAAGAATATAATTTTACTATATTACTCCCCTAAAAATTTTGTAAACAAAAATTTTAAATACTAAAAATACTGCCCCTATTCAAAAAATAATATATAAAAAAAAACTTTCCCCCTATGGTTAAAAGAAATAACTACTATATACTGCCTTATGTACAAAATAAAAACACTATAATACGCCCCCTTTGGTACAAAATATAATACTTTAATATGCCCCTATTACAAGAATATAAAAATTTAAACTCCCCTAGTACAAAATATAAACTTTTAATCGCCCTATGTACAAGAAATAACTACTATAAATTTGCTCCATGTACAAAATAAAACTACATAAAATACCCTTTTTCCTATTAAAAGAATAAACTACTATAAAACTCCCCTTTTTACAAGAATATAACTACTTTAATACTCCCTCTAGTACAAGAATAAAACTTTTACTTTAAATACTGCTCCTATGTACAAAAAATAAAAAAATAAAATAATAACTGCCCTCTATGTACAAGAATATAACATTTTAAATACTCCCCAATGTAAAAATATAATCTATAAACGCCCCTATTAAAAGAATATAACTACTTTAATACTGCCTACTATGTTAGCTTTTATTAAAAAATTTTAAAGCCCAGATAGGTTTAAAGCTTTGGTTAACACAGAGTGGAATTATGCTCGAAATCTGTGCTGCACTTTGATTTGAGACAGTGTTGTGCGGTGGAACCTCATGTGATACCTAGATAACCTGCTGTGGATTGAGAAAGAAAAAAAGGTAGGGTTGACTGAGGGTAGGTTTCAGCAACCACAGAGACTCTCAGCAGCATTCTAGGACGGGAAACAGTTGAAATACTCAAGTGCACTCTTGTTGGGTCAGTGAAGTGTTTCATAATGCTGTGACCGACAGTAATAGAGAACTGCTCAAGAAAAGTACTGTTAGGGCTCGTGCCCACGCCTCAGGTTTTCAGCTGTCGACCGTTTACATGAACTTCTATGAAAAATCTGTGCACTAGGCCCCACTGCACGGATTTTCCGCCGGCGGTCCGAAAATCCTAGATCATGTTCATTCTTCTGCCCGGTTTTTGGACAAAACATGAACATGTGGTGGAAGGGGGAGGGCTTGAATCCGCAAACCGCGGAGAAATGTCATCCTCCCGCATGCCAAAAACAGACCAAAAACCCAAAGGGGCATGTTGATCTGGCAAATAGGGCGACATGTTGATCAGGGACATGGGGGGGAATGTAGATCTAGGCACTGGGAAAAATGTAGATTTAGGGACATTGGGGGACATGTATGATTTTGGCAATTGGGGGACATGTATGATTAGCACATTGGGGACTTAGATTGGGACATAGGGCGACATAAATTTATCAGGACATTGGGCGACATGGATGATCTAGCACAAGGGCGACATGTATGATCTAGGGGACATTGGGGAATGTTGATTTTTGGCACATTGGGCGACATGTATATCTAGGCACATTGGGGGGAAAATGATGATTAGGCAATAGGCGACAGCATGATCTAGGCCATAGGGCGAAATCATGATCTAGGCACATGGGACATGTTGATCTAGGCCTAGGGGGACATGTTTTTCTAGGCCATGGGGGGACATTATATCTAGGCCATAGGGCGAAATGATGATTAGGGAATGGGGGGACATGATGATTAGGCCCCCAAAAGGGCGAATTTTATGATTAGTCATAGGGGACATGTTTATTAGGACATAGGGGACATGGATGATTTAGGACTAGGGCGACAGTATATTAACAAATAGGCGACATGTATGATCTAGGCACATAGGGGACATGATGTTAGGGGACAAGGGCGACATGATGTTAGGACATAGGGCGACATGTTTATTAGGCACATAGGGCGACATTTATGATTAGGCACATGGGGACATGATACTTGGCCCCTGGGGACATGTATGAATACACATAGGGCGACATGTATGATCTAGGCACATGGGGCGACATGTATGATCTAGGTACATAGGGCGAAAAGTTGATGTTAGGCACATAGGGCGACATGTATGATCTAGGTACATAGGGCGACATGTATGATGTAGGTACATAGGGCGACATGTCTGATCTAGGCACATTGGGCGACATGTATGATCTAGGCACATAGGGCGACATGTATGATCTAGGCACATAGGGCGACATGTATGATCTAGGCACATAGGGCGACATGTATGATCTAGGTACATAGGGCGACATGTATGATGTAGGCACATAGGGCGACATGTATGATGTAGGCACATAGGGCGACATGTATGATCTAGGTACATAGGGCGACATGTATGATCTAAGCGCATAGAGGCCAGTTGTAAATCACTTTACAGCAGTGTACAATGCAGCAGAATCTATGAACCGGTTCTACTGCGGGTCATAGATTTGGCGCATTCTAGTTCCACTAAGACAACTCAGGCTCATATAAACCCCTTGTACCTTGGTCTGCCAGCTCCAGCAGTAATGCGCCACGTTTTGCCGTCCTCCAGTCATAAATGTGTATAATCATACGGTTGTGGTGCAACACCCCCAGAACGCCCCCACATCTTAGACGCATTACAAAGTGTCGCGAGCTCCGCAAAATGCGCCTAATGTTGGAGTACTCCTGCTCATACATCGAGAGAACAGGGCTGCGACAGTTTTTGGGCTGAAAGCAACCCCCGACTATTGGTGCAGCCCTGTACATACATGTCGCCCCAAGTGTACTGTGTCTAAAACTATTCTATAACTATCAAGCCTGCTGTGCGGCTGTAAGCGTCTGCAACCATCAAGATTCTGAACCACTGTAGCTGCAGTTTATGTTATGTAAAGTCGTCTGTACTAATGTTTATCCTTCAAGGGGAATTCAGTAATCACCTCTTGCGCCCTGGTCCGTGCAACTCTTATCCCACTCCTCCAATGCCAGGAGATCATTCACCATTTTCATGATATTCAGGTCTATAGTCTGTTGGTTTTATACAATAAATACTGCAATGAAATAGTCGTAAGAGGCAGTGTTAGGTTTAGTGCAGAGCTGGAATGGATGGAGGGATTCAGGGAACACCAAGAGGGAACTTCTGTGTCCAGGGATGTTTAACAACATTACGGACCTCTGGCCATATTGGTGCAGTGGGACCTGTCCAAATACATGACATCAGACCAGACCGTGTCTCCCGCCACACCCAAACATGAAACCACATAACTTCTTGCTTCCAACCACCCCCAAGCACAACAAATTCCTCACACAGCCTACATCGGGACACTCCTCTGACATCCTGTAGGCAACCTGCTGCCTACAAGCCGAATTGACAGTGCAGGGAGCCGATGGCTCCCTACTCCACCTTGGTTTTGAAATGTTTGCATGTCTTAAGAAGATACAGTTAAATAAATAGCACTGACCCAGGGATTCCCCAAGCTGCCATAATATCTTCATACCGCCTACAGTACATCAGGACTCTCCACTTATGTCTTATTGGCAGCCTGCAGCCTACAAGATGAATAACGGCTTCCTACTCCATCATGGTTTTTAACCAGTGTCGGACTGGGATTTTTGTGGCCCATCAGCTCATTCTTGGAGCCCAACAGAGGAGTTGATGCTTGAGGCCCACCAGTGGTGTTGGTTCTTGGAGCCCAACAGAGGAGTTGATGCTTGATGCCCATCAGTGGTGTTGGTTCTTGGAGCCCAACAGAGGAGTTGATGCTTGAGGCCCACCAGTGGTGTTGGTTCTTGGAGCCCAACAGAGGAGTTGATGCTTGAGGCCCACCACTGGTGTTGGTTCTTGGAGCCCAACAGAGGAGTTGATGCTTGAGGCCCACCATGGTGGTTCTTGAGCCAAGGGAGTTGATGCTTGAGGTCCACCAGTGGTGTTGGTTCTTGGAGCCCAACAGAGGAGTTGATTCTTGAGGCCCACCAGTGGTGTTGGTTCTTGGGGCCCATTAATGGAGTTAATTCTTGGGGCTCATTCTACAGCTACTGTACAAGACTGCAAATGACTTTTGCATGTTGCCTCTTGCTTTTTACCTCATTTTCTCTGCCTTTCTCCCTGAAAGGGGCCCACTATGCTGAGTGGGCAACCAGGGCTTTCCCCAACTCCCCTGTGGACCAGTCCAAGCCTGTTTTTAGCCCTTTGCATGTCCTAAGAAGATACAAATTCCCAGGACATATATTCACCAACTACGGCCCCTATGCTTGGTGGGCCCCAAGGCAACTACCCAGTGGAAACGATAGCTCTGCCTGTGTCATACTCCACCCGCTTCAGCCTTGCTCACTGTTCAAGTCTGCAAAAAAATTAAGTACCATAGTACTCAAATTTTATTATCTGTACATACCATTACACCACCATCTATCCTCTGAAGTTTGTCATGGCATAAAAAAAAATTAAAAAAAATGGGAGCATGTTTTTCTCTCCTGGGAAGGAAACTGGTGATGACATCAAAGGACTTATAGGATCTTGGGTGGAAACAAGACTTCTGGGATTGTGGTAAAGCCCTTATAAATCAGCCTAATGCCTAATGCCCTGTAGGGTAGATGATATATGGTAGGGAAGTTTTCATTTTATAAAATAGTGCAGTATATATTGAAACTAAACCTCACTAAGACTGACCTTCTTGTCTTTCCGCCAACTAAGAACCACCCCCCCCCCCTGCGATTACTGTTTCTGTATGGGGGACCACCATTTCTCCTAGGCAGCAGGCCCACTGTCTAGGGGTTTTATTTGATTCTGATCTGACCTTCTCCCCATATATCCAATCCCTTGCCCGCTCCTGTCACCTGCACCTCAAGAATATCTCCAAAATCCGTCCATTTCTCACTGTGGAAACGACTCAAACTCTCATTACTGCTCTTATTCTTTCTCGTCTTAACTACTGCAACTCCTTGCTTATCAGTCTCCCTCTCTGCAAACTCTCCCCTCTCCAATCTGTCCAGAATGCAGCAGCCAGGCTTGTCTTTCTCTCCAGCTGCTATACTGATGCCTCTACCCTGTGTCAGTCACTGCACTGGTTGCCCATCCAGTACAGGATACAGTATAAACTCAGCACTCTCACCCATAAAGCTCTCCACAGCGCTGCTCCTCCCTACATCTCCTCCCTAGTCTCTGTCTACCACCCTACCCGCTCTCTCCGCTCTGCTGATGATATCAGGTTACACTCATCAATCATCCGAACCTCCCATGCCCGTCTCCAAGATTTCACACGTGCGGCACCAATTCTCTGGAATATGCTACCGCGGGCGATCAGGCACATTCACAACCCTCACAGTTTTAAGAGGGCCCTGAAAATACATCTTCTCGGTCTGGCCCACCAAGATCCCTAACTGCTATCACACACATCTGTCACTCCCTACACTAGGGCACTCACAGGCACTTATCTGTATATAGATGTACAGTCTGGGTGGCAGGTTCATCCATTTTTCATGTAAACCACCCCCTATTTATGAAACATGGCCGGACCATTGTAAACTTGGCACTTCTTACCGTATGTTTCACCCATACACCCTAATAGATTGTAAGCTCTCACGAGCAGGGCCCTCACACCTTGTGTCTCATTTGTAAGTACTTTTAATGTGTAATGACTGTATGTTTACCCTTGAATTTGTAAAGTGCTGCGGAATATGTTGGCGCTATAGAAATAAAGATTATTATTATTATATATCGTATGACCAGGGCTGAAACAATGGCGTCCTCCGCCCCACACCCTCCTAGAAAATTCAAATCCCTGGCCTGGCTCCTGGGACCTGCATCTACGCCCTCCTCAGCTAAACGAAGTGGAAAAAACCCCAAAAAACAATTGCAACATTTTTAAAGGTGCGATAACAATGACACGTTTTCCTTTTTCTGTGGGTCAGTAGGATTCCGAAGAGTTTTTAGAAAATTTTTTTATTGTAATTTGTTTTGCTGCACGATTTTCTGTGTCTATGGACCTGTGTAAGAGCTTGTTTTTGTGTAAGTGCGGTTTTCATTGGTGCCACTTTCCAATACCTGCGACTTCTTGATCACTTTTTATTCTTTCTTTGGAGGGGAGGCAAAAATAATTTTTGATGTCGTTCACCGTACAGAAAGCAGGGTGTCATAGGTGATGAATAAAATGCCTGTATGGATCAGCACCTCAGTTCTGCTGTACATAGCACAAACGATCGCATGTTTAAGTCTCTTAGGGGGATTAAATTCTAACATCAAAAAATATTTTTAAAACCATTTTAAACAATTTTTTTTTTAATTTGTAGCTATTAAAATTGCAAAACACCCGCCCTTTTTTGCCATTTTACAAATGCAAAACAATTAAAGGAAACTTGCACATGATTACTGACGCTTCTGTTTAATCTATTTCAGTATAACATCATTTACATAGAAGAAAAAAAATTGAGGGGCTTTGGTCATTTTGCGTTTCGAAAGAATTGAAGAAAAAAGTGATCAAAAAGTTGCTAAAACGAGAACTCTCTCAGGTCCATAGTTAGAAAAACAAAAAAGGTTATAGGTCACAGAAAATCGTGCTGCAGCACAAATTTAAGAAATAGAGAATGTTTTTATTTTTTCAAAAGTATGAAAACCCTAAGTACATTACTCACAAAAATTTGGGGATATTTAGCTTTTGGTTGAAACTTAAGAATGAACATACAATTTCTTGAATTTTTTTTTTTAAATGAATTAAATGAGCCGATCTCTTCCCTTCAGTTGCATTCGTCCAACTGTTCAATGTTTCAGGACTTTTTGCACAACTTTCTGATCTCCAACAAGGAGCTTAATGGCAAAATTCCCAATAGGTGTTTGATCCGTGAATTGCCCAATAAATTTAGGGAATTGTCACGGTTCACTCTACGGTCCCCTGCCATGGACCGCCAGCGCGTCGTGCCTTCCTTGTCTTGCCCGTTTCCCTGTTTGCTGTCAGTGGCTCCTTGTACTTACTCACTAGCACTCGCTCCTGCCTCCTGGGGTCCTGTATGCGCACTGTGCCTCCTAGGGCACGCACGCGGTAGCTTCCTATCCTTTATTGGTTTCCTGTCCTGCACCTTCCTCTTGACCTCTGACCCCTGACTAAAAGAGGAAGTTCCTGCCTTTGCTCTGGGTCAGTCCATTGTTTGTTGCAGTGTTCATCTCTGAGCTCCTGCCAGCCTCTCTGGATTTAACCCTTAAGTTGCTGGTTCAGTTCCTTTGGCCCACCAGAGCTCCTGACCATATGTTTGTCGTCTTCTGTTGTTCTGTGTCTGCTGTATGTTGCAGTGATCCCCGTCCTGTATCTGCTGTCCTGTTCCTGCTGTATCCTGCCGTGATCCCTGTCCTGTACCTGCTGTACCCTGCTGTGTTACCTGTCCTGTTCCTGCCGTGGCCTGATGTTGTGTACGTCGTATCCAGCTACCTATGTTCCTGTCTACTACCGCCTGTGTTCCTGTCCTGCACCTCAGCTCTCACCGCAGTTAGCCACGTCAGGGGTAGAGACCTGGGGGTCCCCGTAGCCAAGTCCGTCCTGCTTTGCGGCGGGTTCCGGAGAAGACCAGGGGCCCCTTAGACCCCACTCCCTGCGTGGTTCTCCATATACCATCTCGCCTGCGGTGACCACAGTGGATTTCCCCACCCGATGTCAGCGGTCAGCGCTTAACGTATGCTGTGTCGCCGCATTCCGATAACAGGATAATTTGAATGGGATTACAACTACCTCATCATGTTGTTCACATTGTAACATCATGAGACCAAGACAATTGATCCACAGGACCTCGCCATTGTGGGGATTCAAACAAGATGCCCTCAGACGGAAGAGGCCACTGAGTTTATAGTGTCATCAACAGGTTGTATCAGAGATACAGGAACTTTTGGGAAAAGCACGAAAGCAAAAAATGGACGCCCTTTGGCCCATCACGACGATGACTTCATTGTAACCAATGCCTGCGGGGCCGGAAGATGAATGCGGAAAACTCCAGGCGGGTTAAGGGAGGCGGGGGTCAACCAAGGTCAGTAAACCTTCGTAACCATTTACATCAGTGTGGCCTGCATGCTAGATGACCGATAAGAGTACCTGACCGGTTCCTGACCTGGCTGATTCACAGTGCTCTCCTTGATGTCACCAACATCGTTGGTTGTCATAATTTCTACTCATACTGAATCGACTATCATCACTGAGCAGCACAAGGGCCATGGCCCCATCCAATTAGATGCCCCCTGACCCATGAAAGGGTGATGATCCCCTGCCCCGAAACCTGCAGCCCCTTTGTTTAAAAAGGGTTACGAAGGTCAAAGGACACGGGTTTCCTCTCACCTCCCTTAAACGTTCCGGGAGTTTTTCCACATCCATCACCGGCTCTGCGGGGCATTTTTTCAAGAAGTGGTCATCACTGGTGATGAGAAAAAAGACTCCACTTATTTGCCTTTCTGTGACTCCTCCAGTCTCCCTGATCTCTTTGCAACTGCTGATGACGCCTGTGAAGCTCAAAGCTTAGGGCCACTCCGCGTGGAACCCGCTTGAACCCGGAAATGGAAGGGGACTCGAATCAATTGAAAAGGTTTTGCTTGGTCTATGATGTGACAATTTAAAAAGCGGGATAGAGGACGGTTTAAATCCAATTTAAAAATTTAAACCCCTAAATGTTTTGGGGGTTTCACGGATCAAACACCTTTTGGGAATTTTCCCATTAAGCCCTTGTTAGAGATCAGAAGGTGCAGAAGCCCCTGAAACACGAAAAAATTGTATGTGCATCAAAGGGGTAAATTTTATGCACCTGAAATTTAAACCAAAAATACAATATTCTAATTTTTTTGTGTTTAGTGATTTTGTACAACAAAATTTTACGGACCGCAGAATACATATAATCATCATTTTATTTAAAAAGGGGAACGCCATAAAAACGAAAATCATTTAAAAAAAGGTTTTTTTTTCATTTTCACCCCACAAATACCCCTAAGCCCCCCTAACCCCCCTTAACCCTCCTAAAACCCCCCAAAGCCTCCGTATCCCCCCTGGGCCTGCCTGTTACCCCCCAACCCTTGCCTGTATCCCCCCCCAATTTCCCTTTAACCCCCAACCTGCCTATACCCCCCCCAAGCCTCCGAAAAACCCCCTAAGACTACCATAACCCCCCTAAGCCTCCCTTTAAACCCCTAAGCCTGCCTTTATACCCCCACTTCCCTTTAGACTCCCCAGCTTGCCTTTAGCCCCCCATTTGCCTAGATAGTCTCCCAGCTTCCCTAGTAGCCCCCACCTCCCTAAATAGCCTCCTCAGCCTGCCTAATAGCCCCCTCGCCTCCTAGGCCCCCCCAGCCCCCTAGATACCCCCCTCACCCTCCTAGATACCCCCCCCCAGCTGCCTAAATAGCCTATAGCTACCGTGAACCCTTTCTGCCTAATACCCCCTATACCCCCAAAAGCTTGCCTACCTATATACCCCCCGAACCTGCCTGTCTACTTAAGGGGGCCCCTTTAGCCCCAAACCCCACCTAAAAGGCCCCTATAGCCACCAAACCCCTGTCTACCGTAGGCTCCCTATAGCTACCTAAACCCGCCCCCCATATGGGCACTCTATTGGCTACCAAAACCCTTGCCTATTTGGGGGCCCCATAATCCTATCTAGCCCTGCCGCCTAAATGGACCCATAAGCCGGGGGGGGGCAGGTGCGGGAAAAGTCAGGATTCTAAGAATTTGTGCCCCAAAGGGGCCTGTTCACACGGCTTAAACCAGGACGTAATTGGGGTCCGAATTACCCCGGGAGTGCGCCATTAGGGCTGAAAACGTCCGGTCATTACGTAACCACATTTCATAGAAAACTATGGATTACGTCCCTCTCCCGCTCGGGGGAATACGCCGGGGGGGGAATAATTAAAGGGTCACTTTCTAGCAAAGGGGGCCCCCCCGCTCCCTCCCCCCCCCCCCCCCCGCCACCACAAAATTGCGGGGCGTAATTTTTTCCCCCACAGTTAAGCCTGTGAACATAGTCAAATCTGCAGGGACAATGGTCGGGAGCGTAAACATGACGACGGGACCGGAGCAGAACAAAGGGAAATTTATGCTCATTGAGAGACGTCACCTGTGGTCACAAGAGTAAACACTGTAATCATTTATTGTTACAGGCCTGGTAAAAGCTGTCTCCCACTATAGGGTCGCTGTATGGAGGTAATATACTCTGCGGGCCTGTGTACACTGCTACCTCCCCACATAGGGTCCCTGAGGAGGAATATACAGTCTGCAGGCCTTGTACACTGTTACTACCACTATATGGTCACTGTTGGAGAAATATCAGTCTCAGACCCCTGTGTACACTGTTATCTCCCACTATAGGGGTCACTGTATAGGTAAAACAGTCGCAGACCTTGTCACTTTATCTACCACTATATGGTCATGATGGGGGTAATATCAGCTGCAGACCTTGTACATGTATATCCCACTATATGGTCATATAGGGTGGTACTTTTGGTTTTGTGTACTGACAGTAATAGTGTGGGGGTATTATTCACCACTATGTGGGGAAAATTTGTGGTCTTTTCTGGCGGTATAACGGCCCTTATGTAGTAGGTTTTTGGAAGTTGGTCTTGGAAAGTGGGACTTGTTTGGTCTATGATATGGATGATGGAGGTTTTGCCCCTTGTTTTTTCTACTTTTACGTAAAAACTGTTTGGGTACATGTCGTGGCAGTGAGGGGGAGGGGGGGGGGGGTGGGGCCCCATCCAAAAGTTTGCTTTGGGCCCTGGCTTTCTTTTTTACGCCCCTGGTGCTGGCTTTTACTGGGGATAGTGGGAGAGTTTATATCAATACGGGATGGTGGGGAAGTGCTGGGGTAAACGGGATGGTGGGGGGAGTGCTGGCTAGTACTGGCATGGTGGGGAATGTGGCTATATCGGCTGGTGGGGAGGGCTGGGTATGTACTGTATGGTGGGGAGAGTGGGATAACTGGCATGGTGGGGAAGTGGGCTAGTACTGGGATGGGGGGAGATGTGGGTAAACTGGCATGGTGGGGGGAGTCTGGCTATTACTGGGGATGGTGGGGGGAGTGTGGGTAATATGCTGGTGGGGAGATACTGGGTATTTAAAGGCATGGTGGGGGGGAAATGCTATCATATACTGGGAGGTGGGGAGAGTGGTGGCTATATACTGGGATGGTGGGGAGAGTGCTCTATATACGGATGGTGGGTGACTGGCTTGTACTGGCAGGGGGGTAGAGTTTTATTATATACTGGGAGGGGGGGAGAGTGCTGGCTTTTTATGGCATAGTGGGGACGTTTTTTTCTATATTTTGGGAGGGGGGGAGAGTGTGGTTATAACTGGCAAGTGGGGAGTGTTATATTATAAATTTGGATGGGAGGAGATGCTGGCTAATACTGGGATAGTGGGAGGTTATATCTATATACTATAAATTTTATAGGGCCGCACACCTAAGGGTTTTTGTGAAGCCGGTGCAAAATGGAAAAAAAATTAGTCTTAATAAAAATCTATAAGAAAAAACCAAAAAGCACCCCGTTTTATTTTTTGAATTTTGAACAATTTTTTACAGACGTGTAGTGAGGGCATAACAGAAAAAATAATGATTATTTTCTAATTCTCAAAATAAGCTTTTACATAGATTTCTTAATACAATTTATAAATCTAGTGTCTATGGGAGTCCCACGTTCGGCTTAATGGCCCTTTTTCAAGGAATCTAGGATTTATAATGGTAGGTTTAATGGATGCATGTTTTTGGGGGGATATGCGGCTGATGTGGGGGTTGAAATATATGCAAGGGTCATACAGGATTTGAGGGTAGTGCCCCTTTAAAATAGGTTTTTTAGGAACGAGGATTTTGGGCTTACGTCAGGGGGTGAATGGCGTGGGCGGGGGGGAGAGTAGCTATTAAAAGGCTTGGGGAAATGCGGCTGGGTATATACTGGCGTGGGGGGAGTGTTTGGGTATATACTGCCTGTGGGGGGTGCTGGTTAACTCCTTGGGGGACATCTGTAACTGCTGAGGGGAGCTATCTGTATACTGCCTGGGGACCTATATTCTGTTGAAGATAGCTATCTATGCCTTAATGGGCTATCTACTGCTGTGGGGAGCGTATACTGCCGTGGGACCTATATTTTAACCTTTTTGCCTGAGGGGAATACATCTATAACCACCCCAATTTAGAGGACCTAACACCTACTAACTGAGGGGACTTATATACCTATAAGTAAGGAGTTGCTGGAAAGTGGGATTTAAATATTTTTGTCTAAATCTGCAAAGGGCGAGTGTTTGGGGGGAGAAGTCAGCATGAAGGTGTGAACCGGAGGAGAAGAAAAGGGGTACGAACGACTCATTGGGAAATTCACCTGTGATCCCTAAATGTGCCTGAATGTAATCCTTATATGGTACAAAGTTAAGGGTTTATATTTATAATGGGGTGGCGGCAAATTTAGTCACTTTGTGGTGTGATATGTGGGCGTGGGTTGGGTTTAATCAGCGACTGTTGCTGAGCACCTGTGGGGGACTTCTACACCAAATATGGGCAAGTATAGTGGGAAAAATGGCAGGGGTTTTCTAAGGGCCCCCGTATTTTAAATTTTTTGTGGGCCCCGGGCCCCATGTCCCCCTCCCCGTTTTGTGCCCGGGTGGCGGCACTTTGCGGTAAATTTTAGGTATTTTTGGTCCGTTTTGGCACTCGTCCAAAAAGGTTCGCCATCCTGTTAGGTGTTTCACAGGGGTTGATAAAACTCTCAATGATTGCTGTGTGTACAATGATCAGGAAGGCAGGAACAGTAATAAACCATCCCTGCCCTCTTCCTTGAGAGCCCGGCTGCTGCCGCTGACAGCCAGCTCTCTTCTCGTGCAGCTGCAAACTTTGCATGAACCTTTTAGAACAGCCGTGCAGAGTTAGATGTCAACTGTCTGGATGTACATAGTCAATAATAAGAGTCATCTCACCATTCTCTTTCAGAGTCACAGGTAGCTTCAGATTCACACTGCCTGGTCAGTATGTGCATGGTCCTATAGCAGTGATTAGCATATTAAGCTCCTCTATAACAAGCTGAGCATTACAGTGACATAAATGCAGAACATTTAATCTGCAGTAAACAAAGCTACAAAGTAACAAGGAGGAAAAAAAATCGTCAAAAGGTAAAAAAAATCTAATCTTTTTAGAGATAAAGACTTTGCTCCGCCCAAGCATGGAAACGTCACTCCCTGCACTCTGTCTAATCAAGAAGGTATCAGAGTTAATATGTATATAGGAATGGAACTACGAAGTGAATCACAAGTTATGGGTGCCAGTTGACTAAATTACAAGTCAATGGTACAACAATTAAACAGGAATTTTTTTGATGCAATTTTACTCATTTATGTGACATCTAAGCTCCAGTCAAGTAAATCATTTTGGTGACATATCAGGTGGTTGACGTTTCGGTCATATTGATCTTAATCATATATGTCACTCCGTTATAACTGGGATCCTCCTAATCCCGGGTCACCGCAGCCCCATCCCTCTGCTCTACAAGCATCACACAAATTCCCCGGAGTGCTGTTAGATTATTGTACTAATCAAGGAGGTAGATATGGACGGTAACCTAGAGACACTTGTGTGCACTCAGAGCAGATAAAACATCTCTTATCTCCTCACCAGGACAAGATCAAAAGAGCAATGTATTTAGAAATAGTCTTCATTTACCTTTCCCAACAGGTTAAAAACAAATTAATGTAGAGAGAAAACTCCCTTAAAGGGGAACAGCACCCAGGAAGCTGACTGCCCCGCCGGCCCTCAAAAAAAGACCTGTATAGGAATATGGCTGTTAAACGTTTTTTAAATGAAGAAAATAAAGTGGAAGCCATCAGCATGGATTTTTTTGGGTTGTAATTAGTGATGATCAAACCATTCGAGAAAAGTTAAAGGGGTTGTCTCACTACATTGATTTATCTCACCTCAGTCTTGTTTTCTTGGTTTTATTTTGAATTCAGGGGTATGTTTACTGGCTTCCACTAAGCTGCAGTAGAAGCCAGGTCTGTAGCTATAGCAACCAGTGTTGGCAGCCTATCAGGAGAGAACAAACAGGTCTGTAGCTATAGCAACCAGTGTTGGCAGCCTATCAGGAGAGAACAAACAGGTCTGTAGCTATAGCAACCAGTGTTGGCAGCCTATCAGGAGAGAACAAACAGGTCTGTAGCTATAGCAACCAGTGTTGGCAGCCTATCAGGAGAGAACAAACAGGTCTGTAGCTATAGCGACCTGAGGAGCTGATGCAGCCCATACAAGAGGGGACATCTAGGAATACGTAGGACACTGTTAATAGTCACATATGGCTACGTGACTTGTTTTTGCAAGGTCTTTAGCATAAAAAGCAATCCTTGTAGTGAGACAACCCCTTTAAGTTCGAGCCGAACTTCACGATTTTTTAGAACTCGAGCCGAACAGAACATTTTACTGTTCGTTCGAGTAAACCGTCGCATTCGACGCGCTATTTTAATAGTTTTCATGTCTGAAAATTGGCTGCACCGCAGCAGTTTTAAGGTGCATTAAATCGGTGTAAAGTGCGCCTGAGAGTCCAATACTCTCAAAAATCTGGCGTCGGGTATACCTTGCACAGTAAAAATAATGCGCCGAAAAAGGCACATTACGCAAATCGCGGCACATAGAGGATCATTGGTAGTGTATGTAATGCGCTTATCGAGGTGCATTGCAGAAATCGCGCCACATAGCATATTGAGGCTCATTGCACAAATCCCGGCACATAGCGTATCATTGAGAGTGTAGTAATGCGCCTATCTAGGCGCATGGTGCCACGGAGACGCATAACATATCAGTACTAGTTTATGTAATGCATCTCGATAGGCGCATTGTGTTATGGAGGCGCACAGCGTATCATTTTTAGGTGCATTACAATGTGTTGTGCCCGGCGTATGATGCGCCTAGTGTTGGTGTGCTGTTATGGATGGTAATTGCAGCTTCTCCTCACCTGTATAGGTATAAAAATTAACCCGAACCTCTTCTCCCATTGACTCTAATAGGGTTCGAGTTAGACTCAAACTTTGAACCGAACTTCTCAAAGTTCGAGGTTCAACTGGAACATTTTCCTGTTCGCTCATCACTAGTTGTCATCTAAGGAGACGGCCATGTAAAGCAAAGCTCTCGTGTCATGACAGAAAACACAACGTCTTGCAATCATCGTCCCGTTAATTACTCCATAACAGAGTCCCAGAAAGCGTCTGTTGTTGGTTATGAAAAAAACATTTAGAAAACTAATAGAATTTAGGGATGACAATGACTTCCTCCTTCAGACGAGGACGCAATGAGATCCAGAGAAGCCGAGCTCTGCGTGTCACGTAGGTATTTATTCAATCAAGCCGCCCCATGACTTCAGCCCCGCGGCCCCCGCCGGGACCCTCGCCGCACGTCTCGCTGACGGATGTCATCATCTCGGACATGGTCAGACGGGCTTATATTGGATTTGTCAAGAAATACTGAAACCGAATTAAGTGAAAACAGAGCATGAACCGTAATTAGCAAATCGTCTGCTCGGATAAGTACATTTTACAGCCTTATCCGTGCCAGATCTGCGGCGCAAAGTTGCAGAACAGTCGAGCATCGATCTTCTGTTCTAGCATTTCGTTGCATTCTGTAAAGCAGAGCACACAACCCCCCCCCCCAAAAAAAAAAAAAATCTATAACAATGTATTACAGAAAAATCCAATCTGATACAGATGTAGCAGAGCTGTGATAACTCCGGGAGGTAAGACTGGGCTCTGGATAACATGTGACATCTAAGAGAAGACAAAGTTTCCTGCTGAATGGGTTATGTAGTGACTTCAGGTAACTCTTCCAGTCATAGTCACATATTTGCTTTTTTACCTGTGCACCAGATCACCAACATCAGCTCAGCAATAACACAGAACATACAGAATGCCAATGCACAGCCAGCTCTGCTACATCCGGCACACAAGGCTCTCAGCCATAGATACATTCAGATAGATAATGCAATAGGGAACAAGGTAAAAAAGAAAGGTATAAGTCTGTCCTGTGCATGAGGACACCAGGGGTGCACACAAGGGGCGACGTGTGTGAAAGAAGGGGCTTTGAAGTGAATGATTGTGTCTCGTTTTCAGTGTATAATGCGCCTGATGTATGAAAGTGGTTTTGTGTGCTCATAACTGGAGTCTAAAGTTCCCGCGCCTCAAATGTGTGTTTGCCGCACTATGGATTAGTAATGCTCCAAACATGTATAAAGGCTATAGATAGGCTGGAAATAAAAGTCATTAGAATAGCATGTCAGTGATAGAAACTATGGGGCTGATCCTGCTTGGAGGACCACAGGTCCCAGCAATACCTGTGCTGTGCCGGCTCTTGCTGTATGTAGAATAAAGGGTGAGAGCAGCAAAAATAAATTTAAGATTTAATGTAGTAAAAATTAAACATGTAAAAATCTGAACATCATCAGTGGTTATTTCATGTAAAACTAATTTTACATTCTATTAATTTTAAATACATTTTGTAGGAGATATTTTTATATTTTTGGGATGTTATAGATTTTTATATTAATTTTATATGATAAAATTTTTATTACATTTTATATGATAACATTGTTATTACATTTTATATGATAACATTTTTATTACATTTAAATAATTTAATTTTATATAGTTGGAAAATTATCAGAAAATGCTTTTTATTATTGCACTGGGGGAAGCTGAGAAATATTTAACATTTTTTACCCTAATGGTAAATCCAGCTCCACCTCGACTCCTCAGGCTCAGACAGATCACAATGGGATAGGTCTGCCTGTCCGAGCAGTAATGCGCCTGGTTTTGCCGAACCACATTCATATATGTGTCTAATATTACGAGTGTGGTGCACCATGCCCCAGAGCGCCTCCTCATGTTAGGTGCATTAGAAAGTGTCGAGTCTTACGAACAATGCGCCTGACACATTCATTAGGAGCATTAGACATCGCAGCCTCTCACGTTTGGCGCATTTAACAACCAGAATTGTCTGAAAATTCCTTTCATACATGTCTCCCAAAGTCTCTATGGAGGTGGTGGGGCTAGCACTGTGTGTAGAAAAGGTGCATGGGAGAGATCACAGTGTCATTTATTTGAATTGAGGTGCACTTAGTTTAAAATTTAAAAGGGGGGGGGGGGGAAAAATATTAGTAGAAAAAGATAGATAGATAGATGATAGATAGATAGATAGGATAGATAGATAGATATGATATGAATTAAGAAATAGATAGATAGATAGATAAGATAGGATAGATGATAGTAAATTTTGAGAATAGATAGATTAAAAGGGATAGATAGATAGTAGATAGAAAAGAATAGTTTGTAGATAGATAGAATAGATAGATAATAGATAATAGATAGATTAGATAGATAAAAGTAGGATAGATAGAATAGATAGATAATGATAGATATTGAGATAGATAAAGTATAGATTAGGATGATAGATAAAAGTAGATGTATGAGTAGGAATATTTAGATAGATATGATAGAATAGAAAAGATTAGATGAGATTAGATAGATATGATAAAGTGAGATAAAATGGATAGATAATAGAAATTTGATATAGAGATATGATAATAGTAATAGAAATTAGATAAATATGAGATAGATAGATAGATAGATAGATAGTAGTTAGATAGATAAATAGATAGATAGATATGATGACTAGATGGATAGATGTAATAGATAGATAAAAATTAGATAGATAGAGATAGATAGAAAACGAAAGTTAGATAGATTTGATAGATAGATATAGATAGATAAATAAAAGATGATTAGATAGGATTAATGAGATAGTAGAATAGATGGCACAGACAATGCTCATATATTTGACACTGAACGACCCACACAGTTTTCTAGAATTAAACACAGCTCCATCTATTACAACATATGCAGAAGGGTAATACGCTGTGGACGGTGTCATCATTCACAGTAACCTCTGCATTGCAGATACACACTGTACATTCAGAACTGACCATACGGAAACCTTCATCTTTCTGGGAAGTTGGATCTTTAAAAGACGTAAAATGTAGAAGTGACCTGCTATACCATTTCTGGTAAGTACTATACGAGCCATAAAACCTGACTCAGGCTCCATTATTGCCTCTCCTGATGAGACTTTGTTGTCATCTTAATGGGAAAGCAGTATATTAGAGAAACTTCTACAAAAACAGCAAAGAACTAAACTCACCAGAACGACCGGACAGATGGCGGTGGGTGGTAAGATGTGATCCTTCAAGGGTCCACAGTCACATTCAGGTTTAAGATGTGAAGCACATTTATTGTGGAGCTGTGGAGAAGCAAGGCATATAATAAGTCCCAACCTTATAGTACGTTATAGAACGTTCCTCAGACCTTATTACTTTCCTATAATCTATTCATATATACAGTCATAAACTTAAGAACTAGATGGAATATTAAAAACATTGGTCTCCTCCCGCCTAGAAGCTTCTATATTCTAAAATATTGCATAATTTACTATACACTATAAGCTCCATTTCCCCATGAAATAGGAAGTTCACATCCCATAGACATTTTTTGGTAGACAGGAAGCTCCTCTCCCTTTTGAACTCAGAGTCTTACATCCTCATAGACTGGAGTATTTCCACCAAGACTACAAGTGCTATTTCCACAAGACTGGTCCAGTTCCCAAATATTAGCAACCCTGCTTCCCATTCACAAGGCTTCTTCTCTAGACTGTGAGGTTCCCTTACATAGACAAGAACTCCACTTCCTCATAGACTAGGAGCTTCTCAAGTTCCTCATAGACTAGGAGCTTTATTTTCCCATAGACTAAACCTCTTCCCCATACACTAGGAGCCTTCCTTAACCGAAAACTGTGAGCTTCACATTCCCAGAGACTAAGAGCCCTGCTTTTTCCATATACTAGGTCTCTTCCTTACACTATCAGTTTCACTTCCCCATAGACTAGATTGTTCAAAAACTAGATTATTTCCTTATAGCATAGAAGCTCTATTCTCTATAGTCTTGACTATTTCCCATAGACAAGGAAATCAACATCTTTATAGGCTATGCTATTTTTCCATAGACTTGGAGCACTATTCCCTATTGTCTTGACTATTTCCACATAGACTAGGAGGTCTATTTCCTGTAGTCTTGATTATTTTCCAAAGACTAGCAATGTTCCTTCTCTATAGACTACACTATTTCTCCATAGACTATAAGATCTTTTCCCTTTAGTCTTAACCATTTTCTCCATAAATCAAGAACTACACTTCCTTATAAACTACACTATTTACCCATGAACTATGAACTCTATTCCCTATAGAATTAACTATTTCCCCTTGGACTAGGAATTCCGCTCCCTCTAGTCTTGACTATTTCAAATAGACCAGGAACTCCAATCTCTTTCGTTTTGACTATTTTCCATAGACCATAGAACTCCACTTCCCTATAGATTACACTTTTTCCCCATTGACTAAGAGCTCTATTACCTATAGTCTTGACTATTTCCCATAGGCCAGGAACGCCACTTCCTTAGAGACTACATTATTTCTCTATTGACTAGGAGCTCTATTCCCTCTAGTCCTGACTATTTCACCATAGATCAGGAACTCCACCTCCCTAGAGACTACACTATTCCCCCATTGACTAGAAGCTCTATTCCCTCTAGTCTTGACTATTTCCCCATAAACGGAAAACGCAACTTCACTAAAGACTACAATATTTCCCCATTGAATAGAAGCTTATTCCTTATATTCTTGACTATACCCCATAGACCAGGAATGATTAACCTACCTCACTCTTTTCCTCACTCTATTCCTTATAGACTTGACTATTTCCCCATAGACCAGGAGCCCTTCTCCCTATAAACTTGACTATTTCCCATACACAAGGAACTCCACTGCCCTGTAGACTATATTGTTTCCCCAATAGACTTGGAGCTTTATTCCCTATTGACTAGACTATTTCCCTATGGACTAGGAGCTCCCTTTGACTTTGACTAGGTGCTTTATTTTTCCATAAACAGGACCATTTCTACCAATGTATTTATTTTATTTCACTCATTTGTATAGATCCAACATTGTGCAGTACAGTGTACAGTGCTGTACAGATATTGCTATCACTCACATAATTTAAGTTAGCAGCTCCCCTTAATCTAGAATCCCTGCTCTCCCATATCTTCCCCTTAGACTAAAAGTTTCCTTTTCCAATAAACTAAACTATTTTCCAATAGACTAAGATCTCTACTTCCCCGTAGACTGCGTTCCCAATTTAGGGGGACATGTATGAAAACGGTCTAAGACTTTCCTTGTTGCCCATAGCAATCAATCATAGCTCCCCTTTCATTTTTTCAAAGCACAATATGAAATGAAAGGGGGACTCTGATTGGTTGCTATGGGCAACAAAGAAAGTTTTAGACCTAGACACTTTTCATACATAAGTCTCTAGTCTCTTCTTTTTAGACTACGAGTAGTCACCATAGACTAGACTATTGGCCCATAGGGTTGGAGCTCTACTCAACTATACAGTAGCCCTTAGACTAAAAGTTTTCTTTCCCCATAGATGAGCCTTTACTCCAACACACTAGAAGCTCTACTTTCCAAAATACTAGGATGCAAATATCCCCCTAAGACTGAGCGCTTCACTTCTCATTTTCACCATAAACCAGTTTTTCATAGACTTGAGGCTTCACTGTACTTTTGACTAGACCATTACAACATGGACCAGGAGTTGGACCTTACCACAAAGAAAGAGTTCCATGTCCACAAAGGATAGACCATGTCTTTATAGACTAGAAGTTCTACCTCAGCTGAGATTTATTCATTATCACATGGACCGGGTGCTCCACTTTCCCACTTTTCCAAACAATTAGTCTCTTCTTTTTAGACTAAGAGTAGTTACCATAGACTAGACTATTGGCCCATAGGGTTGGAGCTCCACACAACTATACAGTAGCCATTTTTTCCATAAATCTAGCCTCTCCCCTTAGACTAAGGCCCACATGTATGAAACTGTTTAGGTCTAAAACTTACTCTTTTCCCCATAGTAACCTATGGGCTAAAAAGTGAGTTTTAGACCAAAACAGGTTCATACATGTGGCCATTAGAGTTTTCCTTCCCCATAGAAGAGCCTTTACCCCGACACACTAGGAGTTCCACTTACATACACTAGAAGCTCTACTTCCCAAAAGACTAGGATGCAAATACCCACCCTAAAACTGAGCGCTTCCAGGAGCTGGTCTTTGCCACAAAGAAAGAGTTCCATGTCCACAAAGGCTAGACCATGTCCAAGAAGTTCTACCTCAGCTGAGATTTATCCATTATCACATGGACCAGGCGCTCCACTTTCCAATGAACTAAACTACTCATCTGTAACACAGAGGTGTACTTCAATTCATCTGAGACTACACTAGTTCTTTATAGGAAAGCAGCTCTCCTTTCCCATAGAGTCAACCATTCATTCATAGACTAGGAGCTCCATTTGCCCATCCATACTTCTTTAGAAAGCACATCCCCATGGCAGCAAGCTCAGCTTCTCCATAGACTAGATTGCTTCCGATATTATTGTAAATGGAATCAACGTTATCAATAGGTCTTAAAGGGGTTCTTTATCCATTCCTTTTTTTTTACCAATTAAAACAAGATACTGATTCATATTCTTTTCTTTTAAGACATTTTTACTTTATGTGTCATGATCGTGCCCAACAGAACCCCAGCTTTGAGCTCTGGTCGCCGGCCACGGCCGTTGCGACGGCAACCCTGGTTTCCTATATCCTATCTTTCCCAGTGTGAACTCCGTCTTCTAGCTCTGTATGCTTAATTGATTCCTGGCCAACACCCGTGGCCAGGAATCTTCCAGCACTTGTTGGGTTAACCTGTTCCTTTTTTGATTGATATTTCTATTCACCTATCAACTCTGTTCTACCTTCTACTGTTCCCTATATAAGGACTCAGCTTCCTCTCTTCCTTGCCTGCTATACGGTTTCATCTCTGCCTATAGTTCGCCTGTTTACTGCTTGGATTCTTCTGTGTTTTTTGACCTTGGCTTGGACTCTTGTTTCTCCTCTGTTACCCGATTCTGTACTGCGTTACCGTTTGTTGCCGACCTTGCCTGTCTGACTCTCCCTGTTTGTTCTATGTTTGTTTGTCTGCGTCTTGTGTCTCACTTTGCTCAGAGTAGTGCTCAGTCTTCTGGTTGGGGCTGACCTAGTAAGGAGTCGGGTACCCCAAGAGGCAGGGAGAGGGGTTGGGACCAGCATCAGGGACTCACTCCATCTTTGTCTTCTCGTGCGTCCCTGACTGTCCCTTACATTAAGACTGTAGATTTTTTTTATTCTGTTTTTGTATCTGATTATAGGGCGGCCATCTTGCCTGAACTTTATTTTAACAGCATTTAGCGAGATGCAGCAGCTTCATGGACACAGAATCTTGTCAACAGTAGTAGATCTATTAACTTCTATAGGAGAAAAGCAGGAGCTGTGAATATCTCCTATTGTGAATGTTGGATTTTTTGTTATCTGTACACAATGGTGTCACCTTTCAGTGTAATCCTGCCTGTGCTGATAATAAGGAGAGCGCTAAAAAAGTTTTCTCTACAGAACAGAAAGTGTCAGACTATTACAAGGCCTAGTGGCCAAAGTGAAAATGGCAGAATTTCAGGATTTTTTTTAAAAAAAAATATTGATAGCGATCTGAAAAAAAAAAAAATTCTTTAAAAATGTGTTTAACATAAAAACATAAGTTAAACAATAAGTCATTTTCTGATGACACATTTAATTTAAACTATTCAAAAAAAAATAGTGTTCAACTCCACTGTTGTCTTAGCCGACCTGCACCGGACCTTAACACCTTATGACATTCAGAACAAGAAACCACCAGAGGATTTTCTGATCTTTTAATGGATATGTCTGATCTTTTCTTGAGGGGGATATACTCCCCATTGTAATCAGCCTTATATTACAGAACCTTGTAAAAAAAAAAAGAAAAAACAAGTCTATCCTGAAACATAATAATTAAGTGTTGATCTGAAAACCCTTCCCTTCCGCATCCCACTCATCCTACTGGTGTTTTTACCAGCAAAACATCTGAAGAGAGCTGTGGTCAATAATAAAATTTTATTAACTGTAATAGTCAAAGATTGACATGCGGAATAGAAGAGACCGTCTTGCTCTTCTTAAAATTGTAAGCAAAAAGTACCAACTTTCAAATTTTACATTTAATTTAAAACTTCATTCATCCGAGTAGTTTTGTGTTTTTGTCTACAATTTGGAAGAGGTGCTCTTCTGTCCCTTGGGACAGATTTACACTTTCAACCACAGCTACTTCCGTCTGCTAACGTTTTGTTGATATAGTTACACTAAAATGTGATCAAGGAAACAGTAGACTTTGACACACACATCAACTCAGTAACTTATGTCATTGATGTTCCTACTAGGTGCACATCAACAATCAGTCCCCTTTGGAATCCATCAGGTCTGACATATCATGCCCAGAGAGCAAGAAACAATACAAGTAATAAAGTTTATTAAGATGTCTGAGAAAAAATAAAGGTGTTATCAGCGACTGCAGGTAAATTCAACTTGACTATGTAAATATAAGGGAGTTCTGCATTAAAGCTGCATACACAAAACATTTCAAGATTTTTGATCAAGATGAATATACATACTCAATATAAGTCAGAATCAGGGTCCCTAATACTTCCTTACGTACATCAATCCTTTTACTTATTAACCAGTAGTAACAGATTTCATTGTCATCCATCAACTAAGTCCTGAGCTATTTTTGTACTTTTTTATACTGTTTTATACATATTTTTGTGCAAAATTTGCCACTGATTTCACTTAAATTGCCAGACACTGAGGTAAAAAGAGTACTATACAATAGTTGGAAGCCAGGTTAAGAAAATGAGACAAACTGTTTCGAATGTAGGATTTTCAAAAATACTAGACAATCAGATCTCAGGTTATAGAAATTATCCTCTTCATCGTCGATCCAATTATTAATTTTTATGCCATTTTAATATCAAAACATTCATACATAGAAAAGAAGAAACCTATAAATCTCTCTTTACAACAAGATGTTTGTCCTAATTGCTTGGAAATATAGAAACACACTGTAATGTATTGTAATTATAATGTATTCTTGAAAATTTGCATAATTTTTTATTTATCAGAAAATATATTTAATAAAATATAGAAAATCTAAAAATATGTAAAACCATAAGAGGCAAATGTTCATTTATTTTTTTTTTAAAACATCTTTACTTAATAAAATAAATAGATACATTAATAAAATAACAAAAGTAGGTCTGGATATCAATAATATAACTTTTTATTTAGCAATTTTTTTTAAATTAGAAAAAAATTTAAATGAGTGAAATAATGAAAAATATTAAATTGCAATTAGACCATATAATTGTTATACTTTTGAATTATTAAATTTCATTGTTATAAACTGGAACAAAATCTCAAATACAGTATATAGTTAAAGATAAACAAATAATAAGATAATAATTAGAATAATAGCAATAATAAATAAATAAAATGGTACCACTTTTTAAAAAAATATATATATTTTTAAATATGTTTTACAAACTTAGGCAATTTTTTATTTTTCTTGTTAGTTCTGCCTTTATTTTGGGGAAATTTCTGCACATTTTATAGAAATTTTCTATATGGCGGCTATACTTAACATATTTTTCAAAAATGTCTTCATTTAGGATCACAAAAATACTAACACACATAAAATAAAGACATAAAAATAATTAAGACAAAGTGAAAAAAAAGTGTAAATTAAAAAGTTTTTCTTTACATATTTTTACCTTTCTACTCACTCTAGTATGCCTACAAAAACTGAAGACAGTAAGGCAAAAGAAAATGGAACTTGATTTGTTATGGAAAATTAAAAAAAAGTGTCTGGCATACTATCTTAAGTGGGTTGCCATCTTTTGGACATTCCTTTTTTTTGACCAGGCCCCCAAAAAATAAGTTGAGTGAAGAGAGTCTGAATGCTACACACCATACTGGCAAACCATGTGGTCCACTATAGGGCCATAGAGAAAGTTAGCCCAGCTTTGGTTGGTCCCATTCCTCTTGCTACTGGTTGATGAAAAACAAGTCCGCACTTAAGGGCATTAAAGGATAAATAAAAATCGGTCCTTTACGTCCTGAATGACCAAATCAGGAATGGTAATGTAGAGACCATTTGGATACTTAGTCCCTATGCTTTAAAATACTGGACTCCCTGGCAGCAAGTATTGAATTTTCCACAGGTGAAATAACACATTACCCAGTTCTCTTTGAAATCCATGTAATGCAGAGAACTTTTTGTAGCTGTCACCTTCCCCCCTACATACTAAGAGTTGTGAATCCTACAAGGAGGACCCCCTTTATTAACTAGGAATTCCCAAAAAAACAATTCAAGATATAATACAGTAGTTTGAAAAATAATACAGTAATATACATTTAGCATTTTGTTTAGTACATTTAAAAAAAAAATAATTCCAAAACATATTTTTCTTAAACACTCGAGTAAAAGTAAAAGAAAAAGGACCAAAAACAGACAATCACTTACTGTAATCTGACACCACACGCAGTGTAATCCTGTGAGGCCTTGATAGCATTTAATGGCTTTGTGGCACTTTTCACATTTGGTGGGACAATTTCCCTCCACCCAAAAATGATGCATAACCTGCTAAAACCAAATGAGAGATGTATTGTAACAATTCTAAATTTTTGAACCAAGAAACCAAACTGAAACAAAGCACAACATCCAGGACGTACATTTGTGTTCTTCTTTGACTTTACGTAGGTCTTAATGCAAGATGGGGGAGCTCTGGAAACACAACGTTCATGGGCGGTATATTTGCAGACTGGAAGACAACAAAAAAAAAAAATGATAGAACAATAAGTACGTTATAAGGATATATAATTCTTAAGATTTCAAGCAGGAGGAACATAACCACATTTCCAGATAAGGCATAACAGTAGCATCCATAAATCAGAACTTGGGCTGTTTTTCTCAGTAGGCTTCAGAAGGTCAATAATTACGGGAAACATGATGCATATAAAACAAGAAAACCTTATCAGAGCAGGGCAGGAAATGCATAACCCAATTAGTCCCAACTCAAATTTTTTAAAAAATTACCCCCCAAATGATGAGCACTTTGAAGACAAATTAATGGCAGTCAAATGGACTGGTGTCATTTGATAAAAATTAAAAAAAAAATCCACATTTTCCAAAATATAAGCTTATGAGCAGCTGGCAAGCACGAAAGTAAAAGCCATATGAGTTTATGATGTTTCGTCTATTGGTTTATCCGATCCTTAAATAGCTGATTAGTCCATTTCCAGATAGCAAGTGTTGTCATAGATGCCATGTACTCAGCAGCACAAGTTCATTTGTAACACACGACAACAACAACACTATGTCTTCATTGGGTAAATTTGTTGCCTTCCGGAATACACCATCTGCTTCTAGCATTTGATTTTCCAGGCACATTAGGAAAATGTGGGATCATAGGATTATCGATGACATTACCAAGCAAACAAAACATTGTCTGTATGTGAACAATACAGCCAGGTCCTTCACATTACTGAAGTCTTATTCTCTCGTTGGCCTCACTGATCTATAAGATGAGGGAGCTTCCACAACGCTTTGGAACCACTATTTTTGATATTGGCCTAAATCTGGCCTCAACAAAAATTGACAACTAACCAACTTTGATATAGAAACCTCCACCTAACTCTAACCCATTACTCCTTTTTATCCTTCCCTTGTTTTGGTGGCTATATATGGACAGACATATCAACTGTTGGGCCAATTGGGCTTTCGAGATCTACTTAAAACATTTAGAGAAATATTAAAAAATGTTTTCATCTCTTTCCTATAGCATGAAGGAAGTAAAGAAACCCTAAAAAGATAAGTCTATAACCATGAAGAACTTGAGACACCATCATCTATGGCCAGTCATGGTGTTTAGCTATTCCACTACTCCCTCGTAGGGTCTGGGTTGGAGAAGGTCATATTCAGTGATGAACTGGGCTTCCAGAGATAGTTCTGAGGGCCCATTCCCCATCTATAAAGAAGATGTTCTAGTCCACTGTAATCATGCCATACAAAATAGATCCTGGTGGAAAGGGATTGCTCCAAAGTCATGACCAAGTAGGGTTGTCTTCTTCAAAAGCTTCGAGTCTCTGTTGTATAAGGAATCCATTATTTTCCAGAGGATCTTCTGCTAGGTCAATCCAACCCTGGACACACATGATGTTATTTTATATTCTTCAATGTCTGTTTTACAGGAGATTACTACTTTTACTTCCATTGGTATTAGTTTCAGTGGCGGAATGGGAACAAAAAAAGTAAATCTCAAGCTTTTACGGCTTTCTCCTGCAAAAGGTTACAACATATGCTAATACAGTACATGGAAATTCTAGAGCAGGGTTGTTGATCCAGCGATCTATTTCCTATTGCCAGACTTGGGTGGGGAAGGAATTTTTCCCTAAAATCCAGACAACTGATTTCTACCTTATGGGGTTTTTGCCTTATTCCCGTCCATCTGCACAGATTTCTTAATCAGATCAGATTATAGCTGGAATGTTCTCACCCTGAAGTGTGGAGGTCTGGACAGACACCAAGAGAGGTAGCATGTAGTGTAGGTTCCCACCTGAATTGAGGCCACCTTGTTGCGGTAGGTGGACATTTACAGTTTTGGTAAAAAATGTACAATTAGAACCTCAACATTTTCATATATTCCACAGTATCAAAAATGCTTTTCCCAAAAATTCTTATGTCCTCTTTAACCTTTTTTAGTGTCTGTAGAATGCTGCTCATATTGTGTTGTGTTTGCATTGCTTTTGGCTGCCACACCAGCGAGTACCTATACATGTATTCTTCAAAATGGATGTGCTGGCCAAATGTTGTTTTTAGATAGATAGACAGACAGATATGAGAGATAGATAGATAGATAGATAGATAGATAGACAAATATCTATGAGATAGATACATAAATATCTATGAGATAGATAGATAGATAGATAGATAGATAGAGCAACAGATATGAGAGAGATAGGTAGATAGATAGATAGATAGATAGATAGGAGATAAATAGATAGATAGATAGATAGATAGATAGATAGATAGATAGATAGGAGATAGCTGGATGGATAGATAGATAGATATGAGATAGATAGATAGATAGATAGATATATAGATAGATATGAGATAGATGATAGATAGAGATAGATGATAGATAGATAGATAGATATGAGATAGATAGATAGATGGATGGATGGATGGATAGATAGATATGAGATAGATAGATAGATAGATAGATAGATAGATAGATAGATATAAATATAGATAGATAGATAGATAGATAGATAGATGGATGGATGGATAGATAGATATGAGATAGATAGATAGATAGATAGATATGGGATAGATAGATAGATAGATATGGGATAGATAGATAGATAGATATGAGATAGACATAAATAGGTGAATAGATACATGAAGAGTCTTTATCAATTCTCCTTCCCTCTGTACTTTGTTCACCTTCAGTATTAAATATTACCATCACATTACTTAAGACTAGCTGACTACAGAGCTTTAATATTTCAGCAGAGTTTCTGAGGTGAAGGCTTGTGGCTTTGGCACAGCTTGTATATCTTACTCTCACTGCATCAATGATGTATTTATTGCTTACCTATTGTGGAGAACAGTAAATAGTTTGTGGTATTTGCTTGGATCAGAAGCCGATGAGCTCTGCACAGAGCTGAATTTTTTGTAATGTCTCTTAAAGGTATAACTAACAGCACTGAAGCCGATGTGCAATTCTCATTAAGCGTCAGGGTCAGTCTTATTTGAATAGGGCCTTGTTCAGTTCGACACTGGTCCAACTAAACTTGTTGAAGAATTTGGTTTTGAACCCCAATTTTTTTTTCTAACCCTCTCCTTATCTGTAAACCTCTCTCTAACACTAACCATAACCATTAGGGTGTTTTAGGTGTTAACGTACCTTATATCACCACTCTAGGCTTCTTGACACTCCCGCATTGATGTCACATCTGGTAGGACCTTCCAACATCACTTCTAGTTTCTGTAAGTTAACCTTATGCCATGAAAAGTGATAGTGATGTTGGATATCACTTCTGGTTCAAAACAAACATAGGGGTAACCTGCAGAAACCAGAAGTGACATTGGACATCATAGCAGCTGGATGCTGCAGAGGGAGTGATGCAAGACCTGGATTAAGTTGGGACCCTGAGTGGTGCTAAAAGGTTAGTTAACCGCCCCCTAACCCAATTTCTAAGGCTAACTTAGGGTTTGGGGTGATTTTTTGACAATTTGCGCTAAAATTCAATTTGGGCTGAATGAAAGTAAAATGCTTAGATTTGGGTTGAATTTGACATTGACCCCATTCTGAAGCGCACCACTAGTCAGGGTATACCCAAGCAGAAAGGAGCAGGCTGGATTAAGGGTAGAGAATACAGGTCAAGTGGGGTCTCTACCATCTTCTTCTTGATATCTCTTTGGTGATCCTATCCAGCTAAAAAGAGGCGGTGACCGATACCTTTGGCACTCTCCATTGAATTGTGAGGAAGTTGCTGGTTTGGTTGCTCCTAAGTCTCATAGACTTTAGCAGAGAGGAACATACACATGAATAAATACTTGTTCTATAAAGATGTGTCATACCTTACGTTTTGAATGACTTTTACCGCCTACTCCTGGAAATCTCTTTGATGATCCTATCCAGGTAAGAAAAGGTGACCACAGATACTATTGACTCTCTCCATTGAAGATCAGTGGCTTCTACCACCTCCTTCACGATGTCTCATTGGTAATCCTACATAGCTGAAAAGAGCCAGATACTGTTGGCTCTCTCCCTTGGATTCTAAAAAAGTTGCTGCATTGGTTGCTCCACTATTACTATAGACTTTAGTGAAGAGGAACACAAAGATGCATGGACACTTCTTCCATACAAATGTGTCATTCCTTACTTTTTCTCTTCACTCAACACGTATCAAGGTGGCTTGTATCACCTCCTCTTTGATGTCTGTTTGTTGACCCTGTCTAGCTGAAAATAGGTAACCACAGATACTGTTGGCTCTCTTGAACATGAGTGGCTTCTATCACCTCCTCCTTGATATCTCTTTGGTGATCCTATCCTGCTGAAAAGAGCCAGATACTGTTGTCTCTCTCCATTGAATTCTAAGGAAGTTGCTGGTTTGGTTGCTCCATAACTCCAATAAAATTTACTGCAGGGGAACCACACATATGAGTAGACACTTCTTCCATACAGATGTGTCATTCCTTACTTTTCCTCCACACTCAACATGTCTCAAGATGAATGGCTTCTACCAACTCCTCCTTGGTATCTCTATGGTGATTCTATTATGCTGAAAAAGGTGGCCACAGATACTGTTGGCTCTCTTCATTGAATTCTAAGGAAGTGGTTGGTTTGGTTTCTCCATAAATCCCATAAACGTTTTGGAGAGGAACACACACATGAATGGACACTTCTTCTATACAGATGTGTCATTCCTTACTTTTTCTCTTCACTACATATGCCTTAAGATGAGTGGCTTCTACCACCTCCTCCTTGGTATCTCTATGGTGATTCCATATAACTGAAATGAGCCAAATACTACTGGATCTCTCTATTGAAAATCTAATGACGTTGCTAGTTTGGTTGCTCTACAATTCCTACAGAGTTTAGTGGAGAGGAATACACACATGAACAGACGTTTCTTCTATACAGATGTCTAATTTCTTACTTTTTCTCTTCACTCAACATGTCTCAAGGTGAGTGGCTTCTATCACCTCCTCCTTGATGTCTCTTTGGTGATCCTATCCTGCTGAAAAGAGCAAATATACTGTTGGCTCTCTCCTTGAACAAATGAGTTGTGGTTTCTACATCCTCTAAATTCCCCTTGATAACCTCTTCATACGTGTGCTTTCCCTATCCTGCTCAAAGAAAAGCCAAATCCCTCTGGTCTCTATGGTATTTTTTCTCCAATTGAGACTCTCCTAAGGAAGTTGCTGGATTTGGTTGCTCCATAACCTAATAAACTTTAGTGGAGAGGAACACACATATGCACACCTTCTTCCATACAGATGTGTCATTCCTTACGTTTTCTCTCCGCTCAACATGCCTCAAGATGAATGGCTTCTACCAACTCCTCCTTGGTATCTCTATGGTGATTCTATTATGCTGGCGACAGATCCTGTTGACTCTCACCAATGAATTCTAAGGAAGTTGCTGGTTTGGTTGCTCCATAAGTCCTATAGACTTTAGTGGAGAGGAACACACACATGCATGGACACTTCTTCTGTACAGATGTGTCATTCCTTACTTTTTCACTTCACTACATATGCCTCAAGATGAGTGGCTTCTACCAACTCCTCATTTGTATCTCTATGGTGATTCCATGTAACTAAAATGAGCCAAATACTATTGGATCTCCCTATTGAAAATCTAATCAAGTTGCTAGTTTGGTTGCTCTACAATTCCTACAGACTTTAGTGGAGAGGAACACACAAATGAATAGACATTTCTTCTATACAGATGTCTCATTTCTTACTTTTTCTCTTCACTCAAAATGTCTACAAGGTGAGTGGCTTCTATCACCGCCTCCTTGACGTCTCTTTGGTGATCCTACCTAGCTGAAAAGAGGTGGCCACGGATACTCTTGGCCCTTTCCACAGAATTCTAAGGAAGTTGCCGGGTTGTTTTTCTCCATAATTCCCATAGACTTCAGTATAGAGGAACACCTAAATGCCTGGAAACTTCTTCGACACAGATGTGTCATTCATTTTTTTTTTTGCTTGGCTCAAAATATCTCAAGAGAATTGGTGCAAGATGGACAGTTTTGAAAAAGCTCTGTCGGGAGTTGTGTAAGCTTTGAGTGTCTATATGTAGCTTTCAATGGTTGTGATCGGAACTGGAGCCTGTTGAGGGGTTTGTTAGCATGTTGTGATAATAGGTTAGATTTTATCGTGAGGAATTGGGTGTCCTTAAAAGGGTTGTCTCACTACATTGATTCATCTTTCTGCCTGTTTTTTTGGGTTTCACTTTAAATTCAGGGGTGTTTTTAACGGGTTTTCTCCCCTAGGCTGCATAAAGGGGCCGGGGTCTTAGCTATGCGACCAGTGCTGGCAGCCTATCAAAGAGATCAAACATCTGTAGCAAGCAACCTGCGGCACCTTCAGAAGAGTTGAACGGGTCTGGCTATAGCGACCATTCTGGACCATCGGGAGAGTAAAAACAGGTCTGAATATAGCAAACCAGTGCTGGAAGCCTATCGGAGAGTTTAACAGGTCTGTAGCTATGCGACCTTGGAGCTGAGGGCAGCCCATGCAAGGGGGGATACTCAGAATAGGGGGGACACTGTTAGGGACACAATTGCAAATATTGGTTTACAAGACTGTAACAAAAAATCACAACCCTGTAGTGAGACAACCCCTTTAATGAAAATTGTACAAATCTAATGGTGGACATATCTCTTAGTTTATGGACTATTAATAAATTTATGTAGTTAGCTTTTCTTTTGTGATCATACTATTTTGTTCCTCTAGTGGCCCCTCTAATGAAAATCGGTGGTCAAGTTTTTGCTACACCAGGGGTTCCGAAGAGAAGAGATCATATTCCTAAGACAACCTCTTAAATCTGAATTTAGTTATTACATTAAAACTTGAACTATGATTCTGGCCTGACACATATGTGAATATTCGATACTTACATGAGCAACTTAATCCTTGTTTCCCAAGACCAATTAACATGTTGAGGCAGAGGTTGCAGTAGGCAGGTTTATTGAAGTGCTTCAGTCTCCAAACATGTTGTCCGTCATCCTTCACGTTCTGTGGGGAACATTGGTAAAACATGACCTAAATCCCCCCCCCCCCCCCCCCAAATGATTTGTATAACAAAAATGTGCAAAAGATGAGTCATTTACCTGCTTAAATTCCCAAACCCCTTGTAGGTTTTGAAGCCCCTTAATATCACCCAAATTAAAGATAGTTAATGGGAAAAAAAAAAAAAAAAACCTATAACAGTGTGGCACTTTTGTAATGCACTTTCATTACATTTTTGGTGAGCTTCCTGCAATTCTATGGATGATGTAGAGTTTTCACAGATTTTTCTTGTTTCGCTCTTTTCCAAAATAAAGGCCATTTAAAAAACAAATTTAAAAAGTTGAGATAACATTCTTCCCCCATTAATCTTTGTCTGTACATCAGCGGGTTTTGATAAAAAGGAAGCTCAGTAGTTTTTGGGTTTTCCACATACAGGAAACCCAAAAAAATGTTTCCAGCCCGTAAATTCGGGGTGCCCCAAAAGGGTGTGTGGCTTTTTGGGGCAGCTTTTGAAACCACACCCCATTTCTTGTTACCTCCCAGTGCTTTTAACATGAGGGAGGAAACAGAAGGCATGATCTGGATTTAATTTGGGAAAGGGAGGGGGAAGATATACAAAATGAAAGCAAAGGATTCTGGGGTTTGAAAAACGGGAATTTTTGCTGGCCCCGGCTGCATGGAAGGGAGGTTTCTTACAGCACGGGAAAAAAACAAATTACGTTGCAAACATTACAGGGAGATAAATGAAGACTCAGGTACGACATTTAAAGATGTTTTTTTTTTTTAGTTATTGTAAACCCTCAAAATAAATTTTCGACAAGTTATAAAGGCTCTTAGGTTGACATGTCCTATGGACGCCCTGGTTCATTTAGGGCAAAAGGGGCGTAGCTATAGGGGGTGCAGATGGGGCAATGCAGAGGGCCCGGGCGGGCCTGAGGGGGGCCCAAAAGTCCACCTGCCCATAGGAAGGGGGACTCGAAAGACTTTGAGGACTTTTGTGGGGGGTCCTGTTTGCGGGGCTTGCGTATTGGGGGCCCCTGAAATTTTAACTAATAACTCATATTTAAACCATTTTTCCAGTATGACAAATTTGTTTTTCTCCCCAAAATTTGGGCTGTGGGGAGGCGGGGGGTTACATGTGTTTTGTGTTGGGACACCCAAAAAAGGGGCGGGGCGGGGCCCGGGCCTTTAATCAAATTTATTTGGGGGTTAACAAAATAGGTTGTAACCCAAAGCATGGTTTTCCCCCCCCACTATCTGTATTTATGGTCCCCTTTTTTTTTCCCGCCTTATTTTTTTGAAATTTGAAATTCCAAAGCAACCACCCCCCTCATGCAGGGAAAAGTAAAGTGAGTGGTTGTTTTTTTTGGAAATTTTTTGCATTTTTTTCAATCTCCCCATGCATTATACTGTGGCTTTTTTCATGCTGGTGGGGAACGGGGAAAATAAGTTAATGTGCTTTTTTTTTAGCATCTAATTTTCCCCTAGCAGTGGGGTGTGGGGGGCTGTTGTTTCAGAAAATTGCGCACCCTTTTTTTTTCTTTCCCCAAGACCTAGGGGCCAGGGGTTGCCGGTTAACTGGGTTAAATCTAGTCCCACCTTTTAAAGTTTGTTATTTTGGCCCCAAAAAATTTGGGGAAATGTTTTTTTCCAAAAAATAGGAAAAACATCTTTATTTTTAAATCATAAAGGGGTTGGGGGGGAGGCTAAATTTTAAAACATTTTGCATTGGGGCCCAAGAGCTTCAAGTTACACCTCTGCTGAGGCACCCACCCTTTAGACTTTTACTTTTATTTTAGCAAAGTAAGGTTTAAAAATTTCTGGTGAAAAATTCTTCCTTTAAATGGGGAAAATACCAACTAAAAAAAGAAGCTTTTTTTCTAAAACAACATCTCAAATAAGCAAAGTCCCGACCCTCACTGGGAATTCGAGGTGAGCAAAAAGGAAAATTTAAACCAGTTTTGGGCCAGTTTTGCCCGGGGTTACTGTTTCCACAACCCAATTCACCGTTTTTTTTTCCCATAAAAGTCCCCAAAGGGTGGGCAAAAAATTTTTTTCTTTTTTCCCCCCCAAATGGGGTTAAATTTTAAAGGTCTTTAAAATATTCCTACTTTTTCAGCCTTATAAAAAATGAAATTTAAAAAAATTAATCTGCCTACAGGGGGGAAAGACCCTCCCTTCCGAAAGGGTTAAATCAGTTTTCAATCATAAAGGCCATAACTTTTGCTAAAAAGGGCCACGGGGTCTTTACTCCTTTAAGGGGGTTTTTTAAAGGGAACAATAATAATTAAGGGTTTTGGTTTCCCAAACCATAAGATTTTGGGATGGTATATTGATAGGCTATCCCCAAAAAAAGGGCCCCTTAATGTGCGGATCCCACCTCTAGGGGGGGCAAAATTTGGGAAGGGCCCCCCCCTGAAAGTTAGGGGCTCGGGAATTTTGGAGGGGCCGTCACCCTTGGCATAAACTCTTTTTTCCCCTTTTGGGATTTTCCCAGTAAAGACAAACCCCCCCTTTATAGGGCCTTACCCATTGGCCCACAGCCCAATGAAAAAATTTTGGGTTGTTACCCCAAATGTGTAATCCCCAGATATACCGGAAATCTATGGCATAAAATATCTATTTAAACAAGAAAGAAGGCACATAACTCACTACATTGCCCAAATACAACTCTATGGGGCTATATTGACCTTACATTAAGGCCCAAAAATAGGGGGGAAATCTTTTAAAGTTTGCTATTTTCGGGTTATAGTTATAAACCCTAATCTTAATATGTCCTTTATCATAAACCCTAATATATCGTCCTCAGACTACATCCTATAATTCAGATCTCGGACCCCACATTTCAGACCCCATAGTATGAAACCCCTTTTTTTTTAACCCAGACCCGGGAATTTCACCCCAACAAAAAATTTATCCTTTTAATTCAGACCCTCAGGGGACCCATTTTTCCCAGCCCCCAATTTAATATCAACCCGATACCAGCCCCCCAAAAAATTTAACCCCCGAACGCTCCCAAAAATTTTGGGGAAGCTCAGACCCCAGATTATGAAACCCATTGCAGACCCCAATATTCACCCCCCGGGGCCATACCCCAATAACTAAAAATCTCAGAACCCAAAAATTTTAAAAGAACCACGGTATAAAACCCCAAAAAGGGGGCCCCTATATTTAAATTTCCGGGATCATATCCTTTAATTCAAAATCTCGCTCCCCATTTTTCCCAGCCCCCAAATTTGTATGAACCCCTTTAGCAGCCCCAAAAATTTTCTTCACGGGGCCCATAATCCTATAATTCAGATTTCAGATCCCATATTTAAAACCACATAATATTTAGCCCATACCAGATCCCAATATTTACACCACAGTCCGCATCCTATAATCAAGATCTCAGAACCCATATTTCAGACCCCAGTGTATGAAGTCCATAGCAGACCCCAATATGCACTCCAGGCCATATCCTATAATTTAGATCTCAGACTACATATATCAGACTCCATAGTATGAAGCCCATAACAGGGCCCAATATTTACATACCAGACCCCCAAAAACTAGAAAATTTTAAAAGATCCAGCCCCCCATGTATAAAGGGTCTAGAGCAGACCCCAATATTCACCCCAGACCACATCCTATAATTCAGATCTCAAAGACCCATATTTCAGATCCTATACAATGGAGCTCATACCAGACAAGATCTTAATTATATAATAATTCAAAACCCAGATCTAAAAATTCAGGCCTCCTTCTTCCATTGCTTCATGTTCTAGTTCTTATTGCCGATAGGGTCCACTGTGGGACACAAGCAGGGGCAATGATCAGGTTTTATTTACTCTAAATAACCCCATAAAAGGAAAATGCAATCCCCCTGTGTGTCCAGCAATTTATGTTACAGAAAGCTGGGATCGGGGCCAACCTAGCCTCTACCAATCACAACACTTTAAAAGTTTTGGGGGGCCTCCAGCCCCGGGTAACCAAGGTCTGGGTTTGTCCCCTTTTGGTAGGGACTAACGCCCTACCCCCCGGGAAAAACCCTACGGATTTTGGCAACTCTGGAGATGCTCTGACCGCATTATCTACCCTTCAAAATTTTGGGGCCCTTTGTCAGAGTACCCAAAACTCCCTTTCATTGGGTTCCATATAAAATTCTGTAGTGAGGCTTTCTCGTGCAGGTTTACAGTAGGGTTTCATTTTTTCCTCCAATCCAAATAAAAAATGAATATCTGCCTTTTTGCCTTTTTATCCGAGGTGAAAAAAAAAGCTTCATTTTTTCCCAAAACTTTACGAGTTGTTAGATTCCAAATTTTTTTTTTTATTTTGAACCCCTGTTGGGGGGCCCCCGAGTTTTCAAAAGCAAACTGTACAAGATTTTGGAAAGCGCTTTGTCCTTTTTAATCAGCCCTTTTGGGGTGTAAAAAAAAGCTGCTTTTGACATCTCTGTTTGGTTCTGCTGCAAAATGATTGATGGAAGGGCTTTGTTTATGGAGGCTAGTGGTTAGTAGGAGAGACAGCAGAACGACAGGGGAGACAGAAAAGTGTCAGGGAGGCAACACAAGCCGGGAGAGGCAGCAAAAGGTCAGGAGGGCAACACAAGCCGGGTGAGGCAGCAAAAGGTCAGGAGGGCCCCCCACAATTTCGGGAGAGGCGGGAAAAAGGGTTTGAGAGAGGTCGCCCCAAGGCAGGTGAGGCAGCAAAAGGTCAGAAAGGAAACAAAAAAGAGGGCAAAAGAAAAAAGGTCAGGAGAGGAAAATAAAAAGGCCCAAGGGAAGACAAACAGAAAAAAGGAAAGACCCAAAGAAAAGATCGGGAAAAGGCAGAAACAAAGGCAGAAAGGGGGCCGGGGCAAAAGGTCGGGAAAAAGAAAACCAAAAGGGACCAGGAGAGGCAGCAAAAGGTGAGAGAGGCAGCACCAGGGCAGGTGAGGCAGCAAAATGTCAGAGAGGAAACAAAAAAGAGGAGACATAGCAAAAGGTCAGGAGAGGCATCAAAAGGTCAAGAAGACAAAAAAGGTAAGAAAAGGACAAAAAAAAGGCAGGAAAACAACACTTTCCCGGGAGGGGCCAGAAAAAAGGCGGGAAAAAGGCAACACACTCCGGGAAAAGGGGCAAAAAAAGGGTTCAGGGAAAGAAACACAACCCAAGGAGAGGCAGAAAAAAAAGGTCGGGGAAAGCAACACAAGCTGAGGGGAAGGCCCAGAAAATAAGGTCAGAGAGGCAACAAAAAGGCAGAAGAGACACCCCAAAAGTTTTTTGGGGGAAAGCAGCCCCAGGGCCCAAAGAGAAAAAACGGGGGGAAAATTTTAAAGGGAAAGGCAGCACAAAGGCAGAAAAAGCAGCAAAGGGTCAAGAAGACAAAAAGAAAGCCAGGAGAGGCAACAAGAGGTCAGGAAAGCAACAAAAAGGAAAAAAAAGACAAAAGGGTTTAAAGGATAAAAAAAAAAAGGAGGAAGGAGAGACTAAAGGTAAAGGAGGAAAAAGAGGGGGCAGGGGGAGCTAAAGGTCAAGCGAGCAACAAAAGACGGAGAGACTAAAGGTCAGAGCGGCAAACAAAAAAAAACAGGAAAAGACTAAAGGTCAAAAGCGACAACAGGATCCCGGAGGGGGGCCGAAAGGAGGTCGGGAAAGGGCAGCACCGGGGGAGGGGGCGGGCAAGATTTCGGGAAAGGCGGGGCCCGTGCAGGAGAGGCAGCAAAAGGTCAGGGGGGCAACACAAGCCGGGAGAGGTAGCAAAAGGGGTGGGGAAGGGCCCAGCACCATTGAAAGGGGGAGGCAAAAAGGGGGTCGGGAAGGCAGCACCAGTGCAGGAGAGGCAGCAAGAGGTCAGGAAGGCCAGCCCCCTTGGCAGGAAAAAGGCAACAAAAGGGGAAGGGAAAGGGCGCCCCAAAGGGCAGGAGAGGCAGCAAGAGGTCAGGAAGGCAGCACCAGGGCAGGAGAGGCAGCAAAAGGTCAGGAAGGCAGCACCAGTGCAGGAGAGGCAGCAAAAGGTCAGGGGGGCAACACAAGCTGGGAGAGGCAGCAAAAGGTCGGGAAGGGCACCCACCAGTGCGGGGAGGGGCAGAAAAGAGGTCGGGAAAAAGGCCCAGCCCAGGGGCAGGAGAGGCACAAGAGGTGGGAAAGGGGCAGCCCCAAAGGGGAAGGAGAGGCAAAAATAAGGCAGGAAAGAAGCCCAGGGGCGGAGAGGCAGAAAAAAGGTTTCGGGAAGGGGAAAGACCGGGGCCCGGGGAGGGGCCCACCCAAAAGGGGTCAGGAAGGAAAGCACCAGGGGTAAAAGGCAGCAAAAGGTCAGGAAGACAAAAAAAGGGCGGGAAAAAGGGCAGAAAAAAGGTCAGGAAGACAACACAAAGGCAGAAGAGGCAGCAAAAGGTCAAGAAGGCAAAAACAAATCCAGGAGAGGCAGCAAGAGGTCAGGGAGGAAACAAAAAGGAAAGAAAGCCCAAAAATTTGGGAAAGGAAAACAAAAAAGGGGCGGGAAGGGACTAAGGGTCAGTAGAAAATAGTAAGGCAGGAGAGGCAACAAGAAGTCAGAAGGCAACAAAAAGGAGAGAGAGACAGCAAAAGATCAGGAAACAAAAAGGCGGGGAGGATTTTAAAAAGTCACATTTGGGCAACATAAAAGACAGAAGAGACTAAAGGTAAGAGCGGCAAAAAAAAGGAGGAGAGCGCAAGGGGGGTTCCCAGGAAGGCAGCCAAAAAGGGGCAGGAGAGGCAGCAAAAGGTCAGGGGGGCAACACCGGGGGCAGGAGGGGGCAGAAAAGGGTCGGGGAAGGCAGTACAAGGGGGAAAGGGCAGCAAAAGATCGGGAAAGGGCCCGGGCACCAGGGCAGGAGACGAAAAGGCAAAAGGGGGTCGGGGAAGGGCGGGAACCAAAGGGCAGGAGAGGCAGAAAGAGATGATAAGCAAAAAAAAAGGAAAGGAGAAAAAAAGGGGTTCAAGATGAAAAGGGAAAAGGGAGAAAAAAATTAGAAAAGCGACAAAAAAAAAATTAAAAAAAAGCAGGGGGGCTTTTAAGAAAGGGAAGGGGGAGACAGAGATAGAATAGGGGATACAATTGGTCATAGTGTGTTTTTTTTTTCCCCGGGGAGGGGAAAAAAAAAAAATTTCTTTTTTTTTTTGAAATCATATTATAATTTTCCCAAAATTTTTAAAATATAAAAGGCGGTTTTACCCGGGAAAAAAAATAATAGTTATGTTCCCTTTAAAAGCAAGTCACACAGGCGTTTTTAGGTTTTTTTACGGCCTTTTTTAATATGATTTTTAAATTAAAAGGAAAAAAAATAAACACGCATGAAGTGGTTTAAAAAGGGCGAAACCCATTTAAAGGAAAACTGACCCGACCCAATTAGGAAGGGGGGGGGCCTTTTCTGGGAGAGTAAAATGAGGGGGTGAATTCCCTATTCTCCCTGTAGGTGTCATACACGAAAGGGGATCCAAAAAATCTGGTATATGTGGAAAAAAATGAATCCTTGAGAAAGCCCCTGGTGTCGAAAGTTGCACTGATCAGAGAGAATCCATCAGACATCGTATTTTCTTTTTGGAATTTTTTTTAATTTTTTTGGAACCCTAGAACCCCAAAGGGGCAACTTGATGGGGCCTTCCTTTTCCTGGGTTTTCCCGGAAATACTGCTTCTATCTATTATCTATCTATCTATTATTTCTTTATCTATTCTTTTTCCCCCTTTTCTTTTTATCTAAAACTATCTATTCCCAAAACTATCCTTTTATTAAATTTTCTTTCTTTTAAATTTCTATCTTAATATGTTTTCTAAAATCTATTTATCTATTACGTGGGGTACGGAAAGTATTCAGACCCTTTTAAATTTTTCCCTCTTTATTTCATTCCGCCCTTTTTGGGAAGATCCAAAAAAATTAATCCCTTTTTTTCATTTAAAGTACACTCTGATATCCCCTCCCCCCGCATCTTGAAAGAAAAAAAAAAAAAAGAAAAGAGATATTTTTGCAAATTTTTTTAAAACAAGAAAAAAAGAAATTCAAATTGGGGCATAAGTATTTCCCGCCTCTTTTTTTGAAAAATATTTTTTAACCCCACATGCTGGGACATTTCCTTTGGGTCCTTTCCCTTTAGTTTGGGTTTTACTCCCTTTATGGAGTTTTCCCGCTGTGTTTAATTAAAAATGATTGGAATTTTATTAGGAAAGGCACACAAGCCTGTCTTTTTTAAATAAACCTCACATGAAGGAAATGAGAAACACGGGGGTCTAAAGGGAAATGCCCAAAGGGGTTCCCGGGATAGATTGTGGCAAGGAAAAGATTTGGCAGGGTTTACAAAAAAAATTTCGCAGCACTCAAGGTTTCCCAAGAGAAAAGTGGGCCCCCCATTTCCTTAAATGGAAAAAAAGTTTGGGAGACCCCAAAATCTTCCTCCGGCCCCGGCCCCTCCCGCCCAAAAAAAGCCAAAACGTGGGGGGAAAAAGGTTTTTGGTGAGGGAGGTTTAAAGAAGAAGCCCCAAAAATCACTGTGGCTGAGCCAAAAGATGCAGGAGGGGGGATTTGGGGGAAAATGCCCCCCAAAGTAACTCTAAATTTCAGCCTCCCGCAGTTGGGGGCTTTTTATTGGGCCAGGAAGGTTTCCCCGGGGCCCCTGGAAAAACCCCCTTTTTGTGCAAGTGTAACGGCCCGGTTTGTGGTCCACTTTAAAAAAAACCGGCAAGCGATGGGGAAAAAACCCCCAAACCAAAGGGGGCGGAATTAAGTAGGTCCAAAAGCCCCCGCAAAGCGGGAAAGGACTTGCTGGGCAGGAATCTAACCAAGGGCGCTTTCATGGCGGGGGGCTTGCTTGCCGGGGGGGTGGCCAAGGATAGGCTAGGTAGAGAATCGGCAATCAGGCTCGTAGTCGGGGACAGGCAGGAGGTCAGGACAGGCGGCAATATTCGTGGTCGGTAAACGTGAGCAGACGGATTCGGTACACGGGAGACAAGAAAGACTTTCTGGAAGCTTTCTCGATAGGCATGAGCACTAAGAATCGGCAAGGCTGCCAGGAAGAGGCCCGGACTTAAATAGGAACAGTGCCCGGCATTGACCAATTACCGGCGCACTGTCCCTTTAAATTTCACAGTGCCGGCGCACGCGCGCCCTAGGGAGCAGGGCCGCACGCGCCACGGGACAGGGGCGGACAGAGCAGGGGCGTGGCTGGGTAAGTGAACGCCGGCAGTGACAGGGGGGTGAGCGGACCCCAGACCCGACATGCGGGACGGGGCGCCCCTCGGCATCGGGGCACGGATGTGCGGGACGAGGGTTGCAGGGGCATCCGTGACAGTACCCCCCCCTTGGGCCCTCCCCTCTTCCAGGAGTGGAGGAATTTCTGGATGATGCTGCGGTTCAGGATGTTCTCCTCCGGTTCCCACGACCTTTCCTCAGGCCCGAACCCCTTCAGTCAACTAAAAATATCTCTTCCCTCTAGTTTCCTCATACCAAGATCTCTTTGGGCCCTAAAAAAAACATTGGGAGCCCCAGCCACAGAGGAGGAGGGACAGACTTCAGAGAGAAACGGTTAAGGACCTGGGGTTTTAGTAATGAGGACATGGAAGAGTTTGGGAACTCTCGCGCATGGGTGGGAGAGAGCCGGTTTGAAGGAGACTGGGTATAATTGCGAGCTAGGACCTCGCAAGGGTCACAGGACTGCAAGGGAGGGTCCGCACGTTTGTAGGAAGGCATTTTAAGTTCGGAAGTTTCTGGCGACAGCCACACTTTATCCACGATTGGGAGAAGGACTAGGAGGTAGGACTTCTTCTTTTATCGGCTTGAGTCTTCGTTGCGCTCGGAAGCACGGAGCAGATGGACTGGCGGGTCTGGGAGCAGATCGGTTCTTGCATGTCTGGGACAGTGCCGTCACCGCTCGGAACCTCAGATGGAGATGCCAGAGGAGGAGTAGCGGTGGACGGGATGCAGACCATATACGATGTAGAAAGGGGGAAGATCCCCGCAGGAGCTCTGAGTCTAAGGGGAGTTAATGAAGAGATTCCGCCCATGGTCAGCAATTTGGACCAGTCGTTCTTGGCGTGCATCGAGACACAAGTGGCGTATGGTAGAAATCCATCAAGATCATGTTGTAACTTCTCCACATGGCCATTGATTCTGAGGGTGGTAAAGCGGAAGAGAAGTCACAGCCTTCACCTGGAGTGGGCACACAGGGTCGCAAACCTCTGGAAACAAACTGAATCCTGAGACGATTTGCTGAGGGAGCCCAATGCAGACGAAATCACATGTTGAAAGAATAGCTCCCGCAGAGCAGGGGGCAGAAGGCATCGTCCTGGCAAAAGGGACAAAATGCGCCATCTTGGAGAGAAACCGATCTATGATCACCCATATTAATGGCTGTTGTTGCCAGACGGAACGGAGGGAGTTCGGTTATAAAAGTCATAGCAATATGTTCGGTCATGGTTGAGTTGGGAATGGTCAGTGGATGAAAGTAGGCCTGCGGCTTATGTGACTGGGGCTCGTCTTGTTATGCGGCACAGGAGTTACAAGACTGGAACGGAAGATGCTGGTGCTGAGTCGTAATGAGCTTTGGCCACCAATAGAAACCTGGATATCAAGAGGACGTTTTAGGTATCGGGGGCGCGGGATGAGGCCGGCCACCAAGGAGCAATGTCTCAAGGATGCGTCTGCGGAGAGCCAGGCTTACGTAGGTCTTCCCAGGAGGACACCCTCTGGAGGTCAACTGGATGTCAGCTGAGTATAAGACGTTCTGGAGGGAATTATAGTGCCTAACGGAGTAGTGTCTCTTCACCGACTCCAACGTCGAAGCACGGGACCCTTAGTGGGACGTCGGACTTTCATTTTCTTTTCTGCGGGCCGGAAGTACGGTTCTGGAATGTCGAATACTGGGAGATAGATTGAGCTTTGTGGAGGACTTACTCGGGTCGAACCCACCTTAGCCTTGGCACTGGGTTAAGTCGCCTGTGCCGCTCTGAGGTGTAGTTGGGAGGTTTTCGTGAGTTTTATTGCAGTTTACCCCGAAATTAGATGCGGATGGGATGGCTAGCACCGTTCCCAGAAGATAATGCCCACTCTCCAACCGCGCACGCTGATAGCTAGTAGTCAGGTCGTCCCAATCATGTAGTTCCGTCTCGGCCGAGGAGAATTCGTACTTGGAACAAGATAGCCACAAGCTACTTACGGTCTTGCCCGTGCAGTGGCCTTAGCTGTTTGCGTGAAGAGAATCTGACTCCGATCACCACAGACAAAGCACTCCGATCCAAGTAGAAAGGGTATATCGCCGGGGTTCGAGCTGCGAATGATAGTTCGCTGTGGAAACGGAGACTTGAGCTTAGTAGAATGCCCATTTTTTTTCGGAGGGCCAGCTGGGGGGGTTTTTAGGTGTCTTTTTTGAAAGCCCCACTTCGGGGCCATTTAGGGGTAGAAAAGTGGGGAAAAAAAATTTGACGATAGTAGTTACGAACCCCGGGAAGGGCTGTATGGCTCGCGGGCCCGGATGGGGTGCCCAGGGCAACCCGGTGACAGTTTGCTGGACCCAAGGTTAGACCTTGGCAAAAAAAGGGGACTTTTACCCCAGAAACGGAAGGCGGGTTTTTGGGGGAAGAGGAATTTTCCCTAGTTTGGGCCCTACAGATGGTTCACTCGGAGAAACTTAACCCACCTGACGAACTTTGTTGGGGGGGGTTTCTCGAGGTCGGGAGAGTCCCCAAAAGAAATCCCTTTCAAGGTAAACCCACTCGAAAGGTGTAGAGAAGGTCTCTAAAGGGGATTTTTTTACGAGCTCCTGGAAGACGGCAGGCGCATTACAAACAGTCCGAAGGCTCACCAGGTACCCCAAAGTCCCCATCCCTGGTGTTGAAGGTCGTTTTCAATTCTCGCCTCGCGGATTGGGAAACCAAAATTATAGGCCCCTTCAGATCCAGCTTGGAAAAGTCCTTGCGCCCCGCAGACGGTCAAAGGCTCGTGATCAACGGCAGAGGGTCCGTTTTTTCCCCCGTGATTTTGTTCAAACCCCGGTAGTCTTGCGGGCCATAAAAAACCCGTCCTTTTTTTCAAAGAACCCCGCCCCGCGGGAAAAAGAGGATTTTTTGAATGAAACCCCTTCGGGGAGTTTCCTGACTACTAAAAACATGGCTTGTGTCTCTGGAACTTAAGGGGTGACTCTGCCCAAGGGGGATGGTCCGGGGCAATAAGTAAAATCGGGCAGTCTAAGGACGATGCGGGGGAAGCTTCGCTTGTTTTTCAGGACACATGGACTCCAGATACTCGGGGGCCAAAAACCGGTCGCGGTAAAAAAAGGGGTCGGCGGGGGGAGCGGGAAAGACCGGGCGCGGGTCCCACCAAACAACGCCCCCCGGACATTTGGGGAAACCCAATGAGTTACCTCTCCAGACGCCCAGTCCAGCGTTAGGAGAGGGGCCCAACAGCGATGGAAGTCCGGGAAAACCGCCGCGAGGAGGTAGCAACAGTAGAAGGGGATTCTTCCTTATATAGCGCCCTCAGGGGGAGGGACAGTGGTTGGGGGAAAAAATGGTGGTGTCGCTAAGCAGCCCCCGGGTAACGGCGGAAAAAAAAAGCGGTTTTTCCAGACGGGCCCCCGGAAGACGGTATGTTTCCCCCGGGGGACTGATGGAAAAAATTTTCCCCAGCTGAGCAAAAACCCAAAAACGCCGGGATTTGGAAATGAGATTTCCAGTTTCAGGGCACTACCCGTACTGGCATGCAGGCATGGAGAGGAGGAGTTTGCACCCAGGAATCCTCTCCCACGAAACTAGGGCGGGAGTTTCCCCATCTTGGGGGGGCTTGGGAAACCCTCCGGAAATGCCTGGGTTGCCCCAGTAGAGGTAAATTCCTTTGCCCACGCTGGGTCAACTCTTGCTCAGAGAGACGAGCCCGATCAATCTGCATGGGTTCCTCAGTAGGTGTTGGTGACTGTGGCACAAGAGGCCAGGCGAGGAAACCGGCGAGGTTGGGCTAGGTGACGCTCTTGCCGAAGTTCCTCCTCCAGTTAAAGAAGGCCTCAATGGGGTAGCTAACCGGATCAAGTCCTGAGGGAAAAAGGGGGGTCTCTAGCGGCAAAAATGTCCTTTAATGGTTTGGGCCCTTTTTGAGGGGCAACGAGGGCCTGGTTCCAAGGCGTTCTGGGTAAGGGGCAGAATTGCACCCGTTTTGTCTCCACAGACAGATCCCCTGGGTAGGTTTTTGGAGGGTGTCTCGCGGAGAATGCCGGGCTGGTTCCCCGAAACCCCCGCGGAACTCCCCCCCAGTTCCACGTCAAAGAATCGTTCCTGTCCACAGAGGTTAGCCCATGCCAGGGCCTTCCCCGGGGTGCAGGGTGACCATGGAAAACCACTTAGCACGTTCGGCAGGAAGATTGCCATCAGCTCCCGTGATAGAAAATTGGGTGATAAACCCCTGCAGAGGTTTCGGGTCTCCGTCGTACTTGGTCGGGGGCAACAAAACCGAAGCTTGGGGCCTTCCAGAGCCACAGGAAAAACCGTTAAAGACAGGAACAACCACAGGAGATGGCGAGGTTGCTGCGGGCTGGGCGGTGGCGGAGTTGTTTGCAACATGGTGGACAGTTGGTTCAGTTGCTGCGCCTGTTGACCGAGTTGCTGTGACTGGGGGGGCCGGAACAACGGTCGTCAGATCCGCCAGGCTGGGTAACGGCACCTTGGCGGGATCCATGGCCGGATCCTACTGTAACGTCTGGTAGTGGATCCACTGAACCACCGCAAGCGATGGTGAAAGCCCACACCGGCGCACTGTCCCTTTAAACTTCACAGTGCCGGCACGCGCACGCCCTAGGGAGCGGGGCAGCGCGTGCCGCGGGACAGGGGCGGACAGAGCAGGAGTGTGGCCGGGTAAGTGAACGCCGGCAGGGACAGGGGGGTGAGTGGACCCCGAACCCGATGTGCGGGACGGGGCTCCGCTCGGCGTCGGGGCACGGATGCGCCCGCGACCCGGGACGAGGGTTGCAGGGGCATCCGTGACAGCAAGGCATAGGAAAGCCGCAGACGGAAGCCTCTCCTCAGTACAAGACATAGGAAAGCTGCAGACGGAAGCCTCTCCTCAGTGCAAGACATAGGAAAGCCGCAAACGGAAGCCTCTCCTCAGTGCAAGACATAGGAAAGCCGCAGACGGAACCCTTCTCCTCAGTGCAAGACATGGAAAGCCGCAACGGAAGCCTCTCCTCAGTGAAAACCCCCCCCCCAGAAGACATAGGAAAGCCGCGACGGAAGCCTCTCCTCAGTGCAAGGAAAACAGAGGAAAGTTTTGGGCCGGGACGGGAAGCCTTCCTCAGTGCAAGACATAGGAAAGCGAAAAGGAAGTTTGGCAAAATAAAACCCAAACGGAAATGAAGGATCCCAGACTATGAGAAATTTAAGATTCTCTGCTTGATGGGGCGAAGATTGAACTTTTTGGTGTTAATTGTAAGGGTGGGGGAAAAACCAGGCCCTGTCATCACCTTCCCATACAATCCAACAGTGACACATGGTGGTGGCAGCATCATGCTATGGGGAGCAGGGACAGGACGACTGGTTGAATTGAAGGAAAGATGAATGCGGCCAGTACAGAGATATTTCCTGGATGAAAACCTCTTTCCAGGCGCCCCTTGGACCTCAGGGCTGGGCCCAAGGTTCTTTTCCCAACAAGACAATGACCCTAGCAAACAGCTAAAAATAACAAAGCAGCGGCTTCAGAACAACTCTGTGCCCCTTCCTGACCGCCCAGCCGAGCCCTGACCTTAAACCCAATGGAGATCTCTAGGAGAGACTTGAAAATTGGCGTCCACCAACGTTCCCATTCAATTGAGGGGGCTGGAGAGGATCTGCAAGGAAGAGGCAGAGGGTCCCGAATCCCAGGGTGTGAAAAATTGTTGCATCATTCCCAAAAAGCCTCATGGCTGTACTAGCTCAAAAGGGGCTTCTACTCAATACTGAGGAAGGGTCTGAATACTTATGACATGTGAGATTTCAGTTTTTCTTGTGTAATAAATTTGCAAAAATATCTTAATTTCTGTTTTGTTTTTTTGAAAATGGGGGAGTGGGGGGGGCAGAGTGCACATTAATGAGCAAAAAATTTACTTTTTTTATCTTACCAAATGGCTGAAATTGAAAAAAAGGGGTGAAAAATTTTTAAAAAGGGGTCGGGAATATTTTTCCATTACCACTTTTATGTATCAAATTCATATCATTTCCAAATCTAAAATATCTACTTTTTATCTTTCATCTATCTATCTATCTAATTATCTTTTTTATCAAATCTAATCTTTTCTATCTATCTTTCTATTTTTCCCTTAAAATATCTATTTTATACCTTTTCTAATCTCTATATCTATCTGTTTTTTTCTGTATCTAGCCAGCGATCTTTGTATTCTTTAGTCTCTGTTCTCCATCTGGGGGGGAAGGAAAAGAAAAATTTGTTGGGTAAACAGAGGGTTTGCCCTGTAGGTGTCTGGCCCTTTTCCATCAAATTTGATATAAGAATGTGGGGCCCTCTTTAAATTTCTGTATCTTTTATTGCAGAAAATTTGTTTTAAATTAACTCTTGGTGCCATTGTTTGATGGAAAACCCCTTTGGCAGGTCCACGCTCCCTTTTTTTAAAAAGTATATTGCATGAAATTGTTGCTCCCCATTGTCACACGTCAGTTTTTTTCCCCCGTTTTTTTTTTTCTTTTTAAAAAATCACCTTAGGGGCCCGTTTTTGCGGGATGAGCTTTTTATTTAATTTTTTATTTTATGTTTTCATGGTGTGTTTACACAGAGTTCACGGAGCAAAATAAAGGATCAGTTTTCATTATTCTGTGGGTCGGGACGATTCCGGTGATAACAAGTTTATATAGTTTTTGTTGTGGTTCTGTTGAGTTGCAGCAACATACAGATGTCCCTAAAAATTAGATCCTTTGTTGGTGCCACACAAAAATATACAGCGAGGTGATATCACAGGTAAGGAATGCTGACGCGTTTCGAGCCACTTGATTAAAGCCAATAGTGGCCTCAACGCTCGCATTCCTTACCTGTGATATCTCCTCGTTGTATATTTTTGTGTGGCACCGATAAAGGATCTAATTTTTAGGGACATCTGTATGTTGCTGGCTTCTTCAACTTTACAGTATTGCATCGCACCTCCAGAGTGAAGCCGTGCAGCATTACTTTCTACTAATGGTGAGCTGGCTTTTCCTCTCTTTCCTTTTTGTTATGGTTCGCTACTTTTTGAAAAATAAAAACTAACAATAAATAAAATAATAATAATCTTCCCATTGCCAAATTCTGATATATAAGTCTGATATAACTTATATACCTTACTTCCGGTAGATCTCGTGACGGCTTATTGTTTGCGGGACAAGGTCTTGTTTTTTGGGCACCAATTTAAGTTATGTGTTACTTTTTCATAACTTTTTATTTCATTTTTTCTAGAAGGCGAGATGACTGGATCTCACTGTATGGAATCAATAATATGATACTGTACTAGATCAGACTTTTACGGATGCGATGATATCAATTATGTTAATTTTTTTATTGTTAATTTCTTGATATGATAAATGGGTTTTTTAATTTTTTTTTCATTTTTAGTATTTTTTTTATTTCATATTTTTTTTAAAACATTTTTATTTTTTTTTCTCGGTGATTTTGAGTTCCCTTAGGAAACTTGAACATGAGAGCACTTAATTGCTTGTACCAGACTCTGACTAGCTCATAGGGAGCAGAGGGAACTCCGGTGGGCCACAGTCTATAGTGGACCACTGAGAACAGCAACAGGCGCTGCTTTTCAGGGATAAAGGCAGAAAGAAAAAGTCATGTGCAGTCATATACAGTGGCTGTAGGATGGGTTCCAAGAATCAACACAACTGGTGGAGCCCAAAATCAACTCCACTGGTGGACCCCAAGAATCAACACAACTGGTGGGCCTCAAAAATCAATTCCACTAGTGGACACCAAGAATCAGCTCCACTGTGGCCCCAAGAATAACCCCACTGGTGGCCCCCAAGAATAAACTACACTGGTGGGCCCAGAATCAACCCCACTGGTGGGCCCAAGAAATCACCCATTGGTGGGCCCAAAAATCAATCCACTGGTGGCCCCAAGAATCAGCTCCACTGGTGGGCTCCAAGAATCAACCCCACTGGTGGGCTCCAAGAATCAACTCCACTGGTGGGACTCAAGAATCAGCACGACTAGTGGGCCCCAAGAATCAACCCCACTGGTGGGCCTCAAGAATCAACACAACTGGTGGGCCTCAAGAATAAATTCCACTATGAAAAACCAAGAATCACCAGGGGCTAAAACCCCATGGTGGGCTCCAAGAATCAACTCACGGGTCCAGTCTAAAGGGCCCCAAGAATCAACCCCACTGGTGGGCTCAAGAATCAACCCCACTGGTGGGACCTCCCTGGGAAAAGAATCACTCCACTGGTGGGCCCCAAGAATCAAATTTCCCCCCCATGGTGGGCCCAATCAAGGGGAATCAGCTCCAATTAGTGGGCCCCAAGAATCAACCCCCCCTGGTGGGCCCCAAGAATCAACTCCACTGGTGGCCCCAAGAATCATCTACACTGGTGGGCCCAAGAAATCAACCCACTGGTGGCCCAAGAATCATCTAACACTGGTGGGCCCAAGAATCAACCCCACTGGTGGGCCCCAAGAATCATCTACACTGGTGGGCCCCAAGAATCATCTACACTGGTAGGCCCAAAATCAACTCCTCTGGTGGGACCTGGGCACCACAGCCTGACACTGGTTTGTACTACATATGGCAGTACTGATGTACCACACAGTGACATAACTACCGCCATAGCAGATGCTATGGGGCCCGCACCAAAGGTTGCCCAGCCTGGCCCGACGACCCATCCTCCCCAGAACGATAGGGTACTTTGCCCTGAGCATTGAGACAGTGATGTAGCAAGGAGGGTGAGGAGGGGACTCTGCTCTGGGTAGCACTCGTCCTCTGCAGTGGGCCTGGTCAGCATATCTGTGTATAAGCCCGGACTCGCTGCATCTTTTTAACTGTTTGTGCGTCCTCAGGACGTCATGCCACTCATGCTGGGCACTAGTTCCTGGAGCTAGCTGCTTGGTGGGGAAACGGGGAGAAGTGAGAATCATTTTATTATTTTTTCTAATCAGTTAGAGGGCTACCTATATCTACATACAGGGGGCTGTTTACCAACCAATCTACCCTATCTATAGGGGACAAAATAACTACGGGGGGCTGTATATACCTACAGGAGGCTGTATACCTGCCAATGTACCTACAGAGGGCATATATACCTACATTTGTCTGTTTGTATACCTACATGGGCTGTATACCTACCAATCTACCTAAAGAGGGCATTCATGCCGACAGGTGGCTGTATATATACTTACAGGAGGCTGTATACTTACCTATATATATAGGGGGCTGTATACCTACATATCTGCCTACAGAGAGCATATATACCTTACTATCATCAAGAGGCAGTATACCTACATACAGGGGCATATACACCTTCCTATTTACAGGGTGTTGTATACCTATCTACAGGGGGTATATATACCTACTTATCTACCTACAGAGAACAAATATAACTATCTACTTAAAGGGTCCACTAAACCTTCCTACTGCCAGAGGTAAGTCTGAAGCAAAGAGCAGTCCCGAGGGCCTCTCCTCTATGTACAGTGTTAAGCTGTTATTCGGAGACCAGGCCCTGCCTGAGCAGCCCCCTGTCCTGTCCAGCCCCCTCGTCAGGTCCAGCCAGCCCTCTCTGTACAGTCAATCTCCCTAGCCCTAGCCACCTTCTATCCTAACCAGCAAGCTCCCCGTCCTGTTGAGCCAGTCCCCTCTGTCCAGTCAGCATCCCCAGCCCTAGCCACCCCCTGTCCTGTCCAGCTACCCCCCCCCCCACCCCCGTCCTGAAAATGAGGGTAAAGGTGCTGGACTGGCCAAGCGTCTCCAGACCTAAACCCTATGGAGCATCTGTGGGGCATCTTCAAAAGGAAGGTGGAGGAGCACAAGGTCTCTACCATCCACCAGCTCCGTGATGTCGTAATAGAGGAATGGAAGAGGATTCCAGTGGCTGCAACCTGTGAAGATCTGGTGACCTCCATGCCCAAGAGAGTTAAGGCAGTGCTGGGAAATAATGGCGACCACACAAAATATAGACACTCTTGGCCCAATTTGTCCATTTTCACTTAGGGGTGTCCTCACTTTTATTGCCAATTTATTAGACATTAATGGCTGTGTTGAGTTATTTCAAGGGCACCAAATCTACACTGTTATACAAGCCGTGCACTGACTACCTTACATTGTATCAAAGTGTCAGAACTTCAGTGCTGTCCCATGAAAAGATATAATACAATATTCCCAAAAATGTGAGGGGTGTCCTGACTTTTGTGAGATATTGTACGTACCTGGGGCCTTTTGTAGCTGAGGCCTTACGTACCTACCGGGGTCTAACTACATAATGGGTGGCCTATCTACCTGGATACAGAGTGTTGTGTGTGGGGGGGGGGGGGGTTTACCTATCTAAAAGCAAAGGTTTAGCAGTTAATTGG